>JACXGJ010011540.1:0-19631 GCA_016801105.1 Esox niger | reverse complement strand
TCAGACCCCTCCTACACACACTCAGACCCCTCCTACACACACTCAGACCCCTCCTACACACACTCAGACCCCTCCTACACACACTAAGACCCCTCCTACACACACTCAGACCCCTCCCACACACACTCAGATCCAATGGGGTGTTTGAGATCAAACTGTAGCATGACCTGTTTCAGATTAAACTGCAACCTGATGTGTTTTCTCTTAAATTGTAGCCTGATGTGTTTCAGAATAAACTGTATCTGATGTGTTTCAGAATTAACTGCAGCCTGATGTGTTTCAGAATCAACTGTAGCCTGACATGTTTCAGACTAAACTGTAACCTGACATGTTTCAGGAAAAACTGTAGCTTGACGTGTTTGGGAATAAACTGTACCTGACATGTTTCAGAATAAACTGTAGCCTGATGTGTTTCAGAATTAACTGCAGCCTGATGTGTTTCAGAATGAACTGTAGCCTGATGTGTTTCAGATTAAACTGTAGACCGACGAGATTCAGATCAAACATAGTACCTCCTAATAGTTTAAAGGACACGTGGGACAGTTGGGCAAGTTTCCACCATCCACAGTTTTCTTCACGTTTCCTGTTGAAAACCGCCTGCTTTAGTCCAAATGAAGTTAAACAATGTATAGATTGCATCAGATGTGCATTGGAAGAAACAGTTTCCACCACTGTGAGGCAGTCAATACACTGATCATATCCAGACCCCTGAAGAGGTGAACACCTGGTGATTAGCCCTAGAGCAAGGCACTTAAACCAGACACCGCCGTGGAGTCAATTAAACCCGACGGATGAGACGGGACCGCTAAATGACCCAAACACGCTTACTTTGATTTGCCACCATTAACAGAACTAGGAGGAAACGTAACTTACCAGAACATTTAGTGCTCCGCTTTCAACGGCAATGATTTAATCAAGACCCAGCAGTGCCTGGAAGATCCAGAACCAATCCACTTGACATCTACACAGAATTTATATAGCCATACGTCTCGACACCAGGAACTCAATACTGTCACTTCACCCGTGTGTGTGTGTGAGCTAACTGCTGATTGGTGGGAAAATGGAATCTATGGCCAATGTTTAGCACTATTACATTTAAACAGAGCGTCGGCCGTCTACGACTGTGCATGGCCCAGGAGGGATGGCGGTCGGATTGTTAAGGTCTACTTCTTTTGGTGTGTGTTTCTAGGCTGCAGCGACCATCACAGAACACAGCAGATCTACTCAACATCATCTCATCCTTTTCTTCACCCGGCCATTAGCTTTCACTTCACTCACAGATCACAGAGTTCATCTCCCACCTGAAACGCATGTCTGTTCGGGACAAACAGGCAATTGCATTGAGAGGAGGCGGTATGTGTTGCAAAATGATGGACACTGCTGCCTAGAAACACACACCAAAGGAAGTACGTCCAGCTGCATTGGAGAAATCACTGGCCTTCTGGGAAAGGCCTCCCTCTTCCCTACTGCTGTAGCTGATCAGATCACTATCTATTACGGCATGTATATGTGTGTCACTGTAGTAGGAACAGGAGTACCCACAAGTGTATTTCAAGGTGTGTATGTGCGTATGAGTGTGTGTGCGTCTGTGGGCGTGTGTGGGGGCGTGTCTTCCACTCTGTGTAGTCCATCAGGTCATGTCCAACAGTGGCACTATTAGTGACATTGTGATATTATTGGATTAGCTGGCTAGCTGCTCTCACCTCGCTCTGTACCCACACACAAACGCCAGCCACAGTCTCAGTGCCATGCCGCTGTGTGGTGTGTGGACAGACCACTGAACCAGAGCAAAGATGAGATGTTGTTTCATGACGGTGTGATCAAAAAATACCAATTTTTACGATTGGTGACGTGTGTGTGTGTTTTGTGCTTTGGAATTAGGCCCAGAAGTCCTCACTAGGATAGTAAAACATGAATAATATGGCCCTATTAGGACCTGTGGACAGTCCCTCATCTTGTATTTGCTGTCTACTAGTGGCGCAGGCCTCATTGAAAACACTAGAAACTAAACGATGTCGAAGGCTGGCATCTCATGGTTATTGATAGAACATATTGAGATGAACAAAGAGAGATGGTGACAGAGAAAGAGAGAGAGAGAGACATACACACAAAGAGAGAGACTCCTCCGCCAAAGTTCAACATTCACCAAACAATGTTACTGAGCTGACAGCAAAACGATTTCCCAGCGTTTCACTACGGTAAAAAACACACACGGAAATTAAAAATAAAAATCTATGTACGGTAAGCAACAATTTGCTCTTAATGCCAACTTTTTTTTTTAAACCTCTGTTTTGGATACGGGTTTAATTTTAGGGCAGTATGCGTTGGGCAGTGTGCGTACGTACGCGTGTGTGCAAGCACGCGAGACAGAGTGAGAGTCAGAAATGTGAATGTCAACGCATGGAACAGACCAGCTTAGGGCCTTTGATTACAGAAAGGAACCAGAGAAAGGACTGTGAGAAAAATACATACTAATATATTATCAGCGTGTGTGTGGTTTGATTTGTTGCTTCTGAGAAACCTGGAGATTATGATGATACAAGACTGTCATATTCTATCACAGCCTGTAAAACAATAGCTATATAAAACAGAAATATGACAACTCAAATAACTGAAAAATATATAGAAATACAATCAACAGAATAAGGTCCAGCTGCGTTGAAGTATACGACCGTCTTCTAGGACTTCATCGAATCAAATAAAAACGCCATTTGTCAATTAAATAGGTTAATTTGTCACATTGTAGGCTACCAGTCGTCATTATTAGGAGGCTTCGTTGTTGCACTAATCAACTCTAAACGGCGCCAAGCCACCGGTAATAACCCTACCTGGGGTTGGAGCATGAGCCCCGGCGCCGGGTGCCCAGAGATGAACCGGTGTTTATCTGTATTCCAGAGGGGTAATCTCCGTCTTACAATCGGGTCGGTAAAATGCTATCTGGATGACAGCGAATCGCGAGCGAGGACCCCAAGCTTCGCCAGTCACTGCGCATTTGCTAAGTTATAAATCAAGTGGTGGCGGGCGCGAGCCTGTGTGACTGTGTCAGTTGGTGTGGGAGGTGTCTCTCTCGCTCTCTCTCTCACTCACAGAGAGAGAGAGGAGAGTGGGGGGAGAGAAGGGGTAGAGAGAGCATATCATTATCCTATAGTAGCTTTGGGCAATATGTTTTAATATAATGATGCGCTCGGAAAAAGCATACCAGTAAGGCTATAGATGATCACATGTTGCCACGACAACTCTGTGTTATTACAGTTACAAAATGGGAACTCCGTTCTTCCGAGGGGTGGTTAGTGTAACACGTCAATCAAGAGCGACAGGCACAAACACACACACACACACACACACACACGACATGCCTCAGCTTTGGCACCGTTTTCCGTTCGTCTCACAAAATGAACAACAACCGTCCCCGTACCGGTTGCATCAGTGGAGGCTCATAAGGCAACGCATCCCGCATACACCCCCGGTTTGGAAAAATATCCTCCTCAATTCGCATCAACAGCTGGCTTCCGAATTGCTGTTGAACACCTTCATAGCTGGTCTAAAGACACCCGTTAAACACACACATACCAACACTAATTTGGTATCTGCGCTCAATTAGCTTGGGTTAACTACAGACGGTTCAAGCATTTCCATGTTGAGGCTACTGGACCAATCTGACAATGTTGAATGGACCGGTCACCCAATTAAGAAATTGGGTCCGGAAGAATCTCCCGCAAGCAACACATTCGCGCGCGCGCACGCACACACACACACACACACACACACACACACACACACACACTCTACACGCATACAGTGAGAGAAGGCTGTTGAAACCCGACAGATCTGCGAGCAGGCTACAACCATACAGTGCAGCGCCGTCATATCCACACGTTGCTGTCCGTTTTGCAGCAGCTGAGACTTTCCAACAGCAATCCACACATAAAAATGCCAACTTGGCCTGTTTTAGCGCCACACCCACTTGAAATTATGTTGATATTGTAATTTTAAAAGAAACAAAGGGCAGCCTACCGTTAAATCGCGGTTTCCGTTCTGCAGCGTACCAGAAGGTAGTTAATTATCCCGTGACAACACCGTGTGCTGGAGCTCGGACAGCGCGAGGGAGAAAGCGCGAGGAGTGAGTGGGTGCGCAAGAGAGGGGGAAGACATGAGGGGAGCCGGAGGAGAGAGAGGAGGGACGAAAATGAGCGAGAGATGCCTCGAGAGAGTAGAAAAGAGAGACACTATTCAATGGGGACAGCCAGGCAGTCCCGTAATACAACTGCATATGCGTTTGGGCTGAAATAGCATAGGTTGCCATGAAATAACGGTTTTATGATCACACTCAAATATATATATTTGTATGATCTAATTAATCTACTGTTGCCTCTTTACTGCTTCCATTTCACAGCTCTCTGGCCAACATTGCTGTTTAGACATCCCAATGCAAGTCTTACTGTTAAGATCAATTACTTAATTAATAGTTCCGGCTTTTTGAGACGTGTAGGTGTTTACTTCTGAGCCCCCAAAAACAATCCCGTATGGCAACCCGTATGTAACCAGTTTGATCACTCGTGTGTGTACTGAAGTACCTTAATTCTCTATAATATCCTCCAACATCGTTTGCGTGGGAGCGCCTCGCTGCTTTGCAACTTGCCATCCCGGCAGAATTCCGATGCGCAGCACGCCGCAGCTGTTTCGAACTCCGGGCACGTAGCAGAGTTGTGCAAAGCATGCAGGCAGCGCCCCCAAAGTGCGCGGTCGTGGCCGTGGGGGCATAGACACGGAAGGAACGGAAAGCTCACAGAACCAAGGCAAGCACGAGCATGAGTATGGGCTGTGGTTGAGAATCACGGAGTTGTAATTATACGAGCGCGTGTGTATAGAATGAAGTCCTAAAAGAGCTTCCGCATAAAGACTGTGCGTTTGCGTGCGTACTGTACTGAACTTGCACGCACGTGCAAGAGACCGAGAGAATGCAAAATAAAACTTTTTTTCGTACACAAAAAGACTGTTTTACTCACATCAGCTCGGCATTTTCTAGGAGTCTCCGATGAGGGTTTTGCGTGCGTGCGTTCCCCTGAGCACGCACCCGCACGAATTAGCCTGTGTGTCGTCCACCGGAGCCAGCTGCCCTACACATGCTGCTTGCTGGAGTTTAGCTGTGGCCACACACCCGGAGACAAACCACCACTTCAGGAAGACGGATGATGCTTCACCTGTAATGGTCTACTGTAATGTGTGTGTGTGTGTGTGTGTGTGTGTGTGTAGATGAAGTCCCAAGCCACTACACATTCGTATTCTCTGGTTTGATCGCTATCTAGAGTGACCCTGGAACTGCTCAGCATCATCCACCAGCATCAAATGCCCAGAGAGCAACTTACACCCGTCCCAATGATCACCACAAAATAACTCAAACAAATACACAATTCCTCAAATAACTGATTCACCATAAATAATTACAGGAGTGTTAAAAGCTTAGGGATATAAACAGTGGTACTGAAACAGAAGCCTCACTATAGGTGAGCAGCCTGTCACTAGATCTAGCTTAGTAAATGTTGCTTACCAACTAGAACATGTGGCTACAGGGAGCAAACTGACATCGGATTTCATCATGTCTTGCCGTCAATATCCTCCTGTGCTTGTCCTCTTATTAAACCTACTGTCACTGGCCAACTGACTGGACTACAGAAAATAAATTATGGATCTTCGCCTTGTTGACAAATGCTACTTTTAAAGATTTTGAAATTACATGGCATACTTGTATTTGATAGTAGAAATGCAGTATAGCCTTAACAGACTGTTTGCTAGAAATATAGCTTGACTTACCTACGATGGCTTTGCCAGCTGTCTCAGCCTGCTAACATTACATGTGCCTTTCCCTGGAAAAAACTCATACCTAGGTGACAGAATAACTCCACCAAAAAACTAAATACAATCACCACCAACAATAACCATAAAAAAACACTCACAGCTTTTATTATTAATATGCCGGCGGGAGCTACAGTAGAAAATCCAGCAGATGTGGCTTGTTGGATCGTGACGTGGTCTTAATACATTTCAGATCCCTGGGACTGAGACTGGATTCTGCCCTGATAAAATAATATTGTTGAAGAAACGGTAAAGTGTAAGAAATGATTTATCGTCATACTCAGAGCGGACCCCGACGTGTTCGGTCTCTGCCCTCAGAACATCATAATGATAAGGGGATGCTGAATGGTGGGAAATGATCTATTGACATCAGTCGCCCGGGCAATGCAGAGAATCTCCCAGAGGGCAATGGGGGACACCTTTAGGCTTCCCTGTGACATTTCATAGGCACAGAGAACCCCCCCAACACACACACGCGCACACCCACCCACACACACACACACACACACAAACACACGCAGGCACGCACACACATTCCCAAGACTGAATTTAGGGTGAGTACTTGTGTGCTGATGTACCTCTGTAAGCACACATTCACTGAGGATCACAAAGCCTCTGGTCTGACATTTCTGCATGTATATATTTCTATATGGATGACGTTGGGATGTGGGAAAATGTTCCAGACATTCCCCCTTTGAGTCAACCACCATTCAGAGGTAGTGGATCCCTATGGTGGTAAGATGGATGGGGTTCTGGACAATGAGGGACAGTGGGAGCTCTTCCATTGACTGGCTAGGCACACAGACAGGTGGACAAATGGACCTGATTCGTATGATATTCAATGGTGTTTAATGGCCTGTTTCCCTACTGGGGACAGTGGTACCCACACACGCACACACATGCGCACGAGCATAGTCACCGTCATCCAAAACACACAGACACACACGCGTGCATATGCACACGCACGTTATCATCCGCACGCACGCACGCACGCACACGTTTAAAATCCCACTGTCGCAAACGAGGGCTTTCAGATAAGACATTTATTTTAACATTCCTGCAGTCTTCTGTGTTGGGTAGTATAATAAAGCCAGAGGAAATCTCTCCGGCAGAAAGGACAGACTAGATGATCGAGCAAGAGAAAGAGAGCAAAATGACAGAGTGGAGAAAAAAGATTGAGAGAGAGCAAAATGGGAGACGAGCGAAAGAGAGAGAAATAGAGAAAGAGAGCAGGGAAACGGGAAAAAAAGAGAAAGCCATGCTTTGGCAATTAGTTTCAACGTATCGTGCCAACAAAGCACATGGAAACCGAGAGTGTGCAGTAGAGCTGTACCATCACAACCTGGGTTCTAATCCGGGCCATGGCAGTCCATCAAGACCCACAGGTCCATCAGAGGGTGGGTCAAATTGGCTTAGCTCTGTCCAGGGACAATGGGTTTTGTGCCAAGAGGGGTTGTCTAACCTCATTGTGCTCTAGCGACCTCTTGTGGCAGACCAGCCACCAACCAGCTCAGTCATGGTTCTCGGGTTGAAGAATTAGCACTTTTCCAGGCATGTTCATTCCTGATTGGTCGAGTTGTGTGATGAGATGCAGAACGCCTCAGGGGGGGGGGAAGTGTTTGATATGTTTGTTTCTGGTTGATATGGTTGTTTTTGACTGTCCCAAACCTGAGGGGGGTGGCATTGAGGCAAGGCCATAATTATGTTTTAAAGGGAGAGTAAAACGGGCCAAATTGTAAGAGAGGAATGAGGAGAGAAAAGACAATTAGATGTTAATAACATTGCTGTTGTTAAGACCATTGTAATATTGTGCTTTGCCATTATGTGTTCACACATCATGCCAAAAAAGGAAAAAAATCTTGAAATCAATAGAGAGCGGAGAAAGCGAGAGAGATAAAAGGGAGAGCAAGAGAGAGAAAAGACAGAATGTTCATACATTTTTACAATATAATCAATGTTGACTTTATGACTGCGGAATTCAGGAGAAACACTTTTTTTTGTCTAATAGCTTCGCTGACATATGGACAGGCTCAACGGGTAAAAACCAGGTACTACAGTACTAAGTGATAATGTAGTTCCACCCTGCTTAAGTAATAAAGTGGACATTTAAGTCTGGGGACCCTAAGGAGTGATGATTACACTTAATTGATAGTTAAGCCCCTGTCTTGGCCTGGAACAGCAACACACCTAACGTTGCATTCACTACCGACAGGAAGGAAGCGTCCCAAACGGCAGGGTCTATAAGACTGGTCGGATCTAGGGCACTATGCAGGAAAAATAATGGAACTTGGGAAATGTTAAAGTAAATGCTGTGAAATGACCGACCCAATAATTAAATTTGCCAAACATGCACACAAACCAATATCCTTAGCAAACAGAATTAAAGGGACTATAAACACCCGGGCCAGGATTATGAGCTTGCCCAATACTACATTTTCAGTTTGGCATTGGCCGGGCCTTTTGTCCAAGGATTTTTTTTAGCAGCTGTGCAAATTGTTTTCGCTAAGCTATAATGACATTACTGGATGTAGCCTTCTGTCTTTTGGTTTTCCAACTTCATCCATACATTTGGCAAGATTAATGGTGGCTGTCTTTTTAGATCCCACTGTTCGTATCACTCTCTCAGCCAAAACCGAGTACATTGACAACTGAATTCCTCTCTTATGAGTAGCGTAGATTTAAAGACTACACGCAGGTTAATGATAGAAATTACACTAGCCCGTCCACAGTGTGAGAGTCTGTAAAGACCTGGCTTAGAGAGCCAGTCAAAACATATACCACAGCAAGGAATAATAAGGCTCTCTCTCGAGCCCAACTCCAAGCAGAAAGGGAATTAAAAGAGTTCGAGGAAGCGCTGAAAGGTAGCCCCAACAAATGTTTAATTAAAAAAGTTGGGGCTACCAGCGCCAAACACTAAATGCATCGCATCTTTATTAGACGCCAGACACAGACTCAGTGAGCCTGGTAACAACATTAGAAAGTTACTTGCCCAGAAGTCCAGCTCCAATTTGACATCTCATCAAAACGACGATACGTTTGACCCTTTTCAGAGAATGAAGTCCTAAAGGGAATTATCCAAAGCTATTAAGTAACGCATGTCGTGAGACTCGGCAGAGAACCGCCCAACGTTCTTTTGAAAAAAGATTGCCCTCGACCACACTCCCTCAGGAACATGGTCTCTATGCCAACCAATATAGCGGAGGTTTTCAGCTCACTGGGCAGTGGGAAAGAACCAAGGCCAAGGTCTACTAAATAATTGACTTACGTAGTTTCAGGTCCTCTTACCTGGATGTATGTTGACCATCAATCAAGCCATCTCCAGCAAGCTCTAAATCTGGCGAGCCTGAAAAATAATGGACAACACATCGGGACAAAGCGGCCATCCTTAATATTATTAATGCATTCAGCAGACTTTCCATGTAATGCTGAATGTCTTGGGCTATGCCACTGGGATGCTGGTGAAAAGTAATTTTGAATTCCCAATTTAGGTGTCCTACCTCTGTCTTTCTCTGTCTCGGTATGTCAATCTGATAAAAAAATCGAAGATCTGCAAAAATTCAACTCGTTGACCTCCTAATGTAAAACCAATCTAGACGGACTGAAAGAATCAACATGATCAAAATGAATATTGTACCTTCTATGGCATTCAATGTTAGCCAACGAAGGACAACTAGAACTTCAGAGGAATCTCCCCAAACGCAAAACGGTAAACATAATTTGTACAAAACTTCCTCACACCAGGGCCCAAGAATGGCAGAGCTGTACAGTCTCTGTTTTGATGTTAAATGCGTCATCGCAAGACCGGAGTACCATACAAGTTTAGGACGTTAATAATCAATTAAGAGCCGCCTTGCGTCGTCGTGTTCCAGCAACGCCTTGTGGCGGCTTGGGCACGCTGTTTTCTGAATCGAGGTAAAAGAAGAAAAAACATACTTTCAAACTAACGCTTGTCAGAGGTGGCCGTTCCTAAGACGATCACTTCCAAGATGGGTTGCCATGCCGACCTGCTGTCATCGTGATAACCTGGCTGGGGTCAAAATTATTTAAAGCGACCGGTGTTTGGTTCCAAACTCAGTGACAGTTATGTTTACAAGGGATTTTCCTTGACTCCTATCTGGGATCAGCATCGAACTGCACAGCATGTGGACTGTTCGCTGATTCCGGTACCACGATATCCAAGGCAATAAAAAACAGACAGAGAATATTGTAGCCCAAAAAAACATTTGCATGGTTTCATCCCTGCTCTTGAACATGTTGAACATATACTCTCACTGTAAGAAAAAGACGGTTCCGATTACAATATGGCCTAATTTATCAAACTAGACAGAGTATGATCTGCCCGCCCCCCAACCCATTAATAATGAACAAGGCCTTTGGTATATGTATGGAGGATGGTTTCTTTGACTCGTGGCACATTGGAGGGAAGAGGATAGTGGACAATCTATTCTGTGGTAAAGTGTTATGTAATTTTAATACATGCAAACTTAATTGCCCCATATAGCTACATTTTTATAATAAATATATTGCATTTAACCACAACTCCATGGCTGTACATGTCCCTGGCATTGCCTTAAAGAGTTCTGTGGACGACTGTATCTCTTAGATTTATTTTTGTTATGTTTTTGTTGCTATTATGCACATGTTTAATCCAAAATGCATGAACAAAACCAAAGAATTGGGAAGAAATGTGGTGACCATATTTGGGGGAAGGACTAAAACATTAAATACTATAAACAACACTTTCCTCTGCATAATGGCTCTGAGAAACTACATTTAAGATATTTAGACACATTTTTACTTTTCAGACATGGAGGAAATCTTGTCAACAGATCTCCAATATCAGCTTCATAGGCCAAGCTGGCGTCGGGTGTTATTTTCACTGTTTCTGGTCCCATCCAAGTATTTAGTCCTGTTGGAATGCAGCTTGTTTTGAATTGAGCATTATGCTTAATTCAGTAGATAGCAAAGACCCAGGGTTGTTCATGCTTTATGCACAATGTGATCCATCCATGATGGATTTAAATTAACAACTACTCCTGGAAAGAAAAATGTACTCTGCAAATGGGTCGATAACAAACAATCAACTGTCACAATGTGAGATTCTTCCTTTGGAGATGCAGTCTGCAGTTCTTCACAGAAACAAAAACTGTTTTCATAAATTGTGGAGGCCATTTATTTATCACTTTCTGTGGGCGCTTGCTGATATTCTCTCCAGAGGCTGGAATAATATATGGGTATTTCATATTGTTGCCTTTGGTCATTGTCCAGAGTCGGGCTGGAAACTCCAGTAACCTTCAAATATATTCTCAGATATTCTGGTTGGAGGCTTCAAGATTTCAGATTATTTCCAGCCTGTGTGCAGGAATCTAACAGCAAGTCACATTTATCCAGAATACTTTTTGAAGAGTTAAGATATTAGTATAAAACAGTTGCAACTATTGTCTGTCCAACAGCAACTGTTAACATCAACATTTCAGCGACTAAAATATTTTAATTTAATTTTACTTTATTCGTTTTAACTTTGAGTCGCATCAGATTTATCATGTGTTTGCAAAAACCCAGATAATTAGATGAACCCTTGATGGTCATTGCCAAGGAGCCATCCATCATTGGTGACAGAAACAGTTCTTTCCCCATACTCATATTGGAGGTAATATGATAAAGATGGGCGTGGTTTTAATGGTAATGATTTACTTTATAAAAATACAATGAATGGAAATGACTTGCTATCATTAACCCATTTTGATTGGCAGACCTGTAAATTCATTACCAGCCTTTTATTGTGACTCAACCATCCCTATGGCGATGTAGAATGTGCATTCACATGGTGCTCACCGATGTGGTTCATCCAATGGATTGGTTGTGAGGTCATCTGATTTGATTCAACAAATCATGGCACAGACGGGTGCACTTCCTGCTATTACTTCCTGCTTTGCTTCTGGCGGTTCAAAAATGAAGGGTCATCACACCTCTACACTTTAAATTGCTTAGGACTAAAACATGCTGAAATCTTTTGTACTAGATTTTTTTTGTCCTAGACTGGGCTTAAACCGTGTCTGTGAATCCGGCCCTAGAAGTCTGACACTCGAAAAATCAGCAGTAGCAAACACTGGCCAATATTGCCTAGCAACCAGACAGCCATCCTGCATGCTCTTTGAAGTAGACACCCACAAGTGGAGAACTGAGCAAACCGATCGCTGTTCTTCACCGCAAACCTTTTCCTCTCTACAGTTGTATCTACAGCGCTGTCTCAGCGCTACGACTCCTAACCGACACGGTAGGGTGAAAAAGTCTTTTTCCAAGCCATCTGCGCCGGGCCGTTCAGCTTATTTTTTAACCCTGCACTTCCAACCAGAAGGTCACTTCGGTCAGTGGGTGAGGGTATGCTCACTGACCTGACAACAGCACTTCCCTTTTCCAGACACCCAGGCTGCCTGAGGGAGTAGCTAGAGCACGATAAGACAAGGAAATTCAAGCCGACAAGGCCTTCCCCACTCCCCAGGAAGTGATAGCCAATTTGCATCGGCAATTCGGCCTCCTAGCTACACATCAAATAGCAGCACAGTTAAGGGTCATCTCGAAGAGTCTAAACCAGGAGTAATCACAACAAGCTCTGTATCCTTCTCAGAAACAGTTGGTCTGTGATTTATGCTTCTCATTAAACGTCTCCCTCCTGTAACACACGGTCACCCCCTGTTCATGGGGACCCCACACCCCGACTTTGCTGTTCCCCAGAACGGTAATTGATCTGAGTAAGACACAGAACGTTGAGCTAAAATGTTCATTGACGTGATAAGACGGAGAATGTTGAGCCACAAAGAGAAATGAGAAAAGGATGAAACCCAGGGGTAATAAATTACAGACAGAGGTTGTGTGGATGTGTTGTGGGGCGGGGGGCTTAACTCTGCGTTTGTTTCTTAGCCAGGATTTGGATTCCAGTATAAATACTTAATTACCTCCCAAAAAACCTTGGAGAACACTGGAAACGTTACCAGCATACACCCTTATTCACAACCCACATTTCTCTGTACCTGATCCAGCTGTCCATATTTATGACTTTTGTTGAGCCCTCTCTCCCCCATATCACTCATCAATCCACAAATGCGGTCAGTATGAATGGCTAAATGGACGGCTACAGAGGCTTTCGCCTATGCTCATCACAGTTACCGCAAAATGTCTGCTTCCCGAATGTCATCATGTCCGCTGCCTAAGACAGCAGCACTCAGCACCAACGACACGTCAGGATATGCTTTGCTTCTCTGTCCAGGAAATCAAGAAGGGGGAAAACTGTGGAATGTCCTTCATTCTGGATCCATTCCAAAGAGCAGGGCTCATCCAGTAGCTTTTTGCCTCCATAAGGAAGTTAGAGAAGATGGCGGGACTGGGTGGACGGTCCTACATATAGTCTGTCTTGGCAATAACATGGCTAATCGATCTTCACATAAGAGAGACAGAGAGGATTGTCAAAGGAAACTGGAAATGCAATTTCGCCATTATGGCTCCATTTTAGACACCAGGGCTTGGCTTGGCTTTTATGCCCATAGGGAAGACAAGTAGTGAGATGAAACTGTTAGACCATCACTGCGCCTCTCTGGAGATGGGACTCTTGGGTTGTCTCATATGTTTGGAGATGGATTGCCAGAGGCTACCTGCTTATCTTGTCGAGACTCTTACTGCCTTGGAAAAAGCTAAAGCCAAGAGCAGGTTCACATGGCAGAGATGTGTGTACACACACACACACACAAACATACACACACTCTGTATAAGAAACGTACAGTTGTATGGCAACCAGCTGTGATAGGATTACAGTTTGCTGAACTTTTGTTGATCAAACTCCCAAACCAATTATTAGCTGGTAGCCTTAGTATTGCACTATGAATCGACCTCTGCAATGTTACTGAAGCCAGCCATCCAATCAGAGCAGGTCAACGTGAAATTTCATCGGCCCCTGTGCCATTTTGTTGAGTAAACATACAATCACAGATGGTTTCCAACCAACAGTTTAAACAGAATTTAAAATGATTTGTGCTTCTTACTTCAATCCAGCCAGGAGTTCGGCTGTTCCACCAATGGAACTTTTAATCATCCAAAACCTGCATTAAAATTGACTGCCTGGCTGGGGAAGGTCGATTATTTAGACTGCCTAAGGCATATAAAATGGAGCAGTCATCTGAAAAAAGGACACAAAAAGTCACAACGTAATTGTTTCATTTAAAAACTGTAGCTTTGTTATTTATGCCTGTGTAGCAAATGATTAATCAACCAATTAAATACAGTGTTTAATTATCAATTGTAAACCTAATAGAGTTTGTGCTAGGAAATAAACAACCATTTCCATAGTTTTGTGTGTGTTCATAGCAAACAAAGCCTCTTTGCCAACATTTTGAACATTCTCAACACAATTTGAAAAACACTTTTCTCTCCTTCCAGTTATGTGACATATATTTCTTTGCTCAACATTAGGTCATACAGCTGACCTGACAAAGTGTTGCTTTCTTTTGTAATTTTACTCATAATCTTGTTTTTGCCGGACCGCGCAAGCAGAGCCGGTCTAGAAGAGCAAATTACTCTTATCGACTATCCCTTGCTAAATAGCGTAGTGGTTGGCGATACAGACTACAGAACAACAGGTCCTGTGTTTGACGTCGGCCCCTGTCAAAACACATTATGCCTTAGGATTTAGTCAGGACAGACAAAAACATCAATGGCTACAACCTTCAGTAGCAACATTATAGAAAGCCTAAAATAAAACTGGTCAGGTGGATATTAGGATTTGTTCAGGATAGATCAGCTGTTTGATAAGCTGCTAAAACGGCCAGTGGCAAAAGCCATACAGTTCATAGATGCTATTTGCGGTGGAAGAAAACTTGATAAGAAACGGTACTCAGTTTAACAGTCAATGGTTGTGTAAGGAAATATTCAACCTTGATGTGGTGCTAACTCATGACAGTATTATACAAGGTCTAGAGGCTACACCGAAACTGCGCAAATGTATACCTTGGGTGGTGTAGTGGTTTAAGACAGCCTTACATGTGGATGACGCCGGTTTGAATCTCGGGAGGGTAACAGCGATTAATGCTTTTAATTGCAGGCCGGCTGAACTAGGCTTGCCTGGATTCTCGTTAGACATTTCAGTTGAACGCCTTGGATCACGGCGCAAATTAACCACGTCCCTTGTTTTAATATCCACATCATGACATGCTGCTTCGTTGTTTGATACAATCCTTTTTCAAGTCCACCTCAACGTCCTTTATAAGCCTGTGAGCAATTCCATTGCTGTGGTCGCAGAGAAGCCCGGAGGAGAATTGTTTTATTTTCTTACTCCCTGCACAAATGAATTCACTTGCAGCCCACCCGTCAGAATTGAATAGACGTCCTGATAATGGGGCAAGTTATTTTCCGGTGATAAGCCTCTACATGGAGAACAGCAATTTCAGGTTTACATCTGATTCTCTCCGATTTAGTTGTGTCTATCATTAGGGCCCGGCGTTCTGGCACATCTGCGGAGCTATTTCGGGGGCTTAACTGGGGTGACTCAGAGATGGCAAGTGATGCCAAGATTGCTGATCTTACTACGCCTGATGAAAATCAATATATTGACCAGATTTAAATGCCGTGATCCACATCATACTTCCTGCTGGCTTCATATGCAAATGAAATCAGCAGTCGGTCCACCATGAGCTAGCTGGCTGTAGCTAACGGCAACACACCAGGTCGGAGCAGCGCGTTCCTCTGCACTCTCTTTACGTCTGGACCAGGTATTTTCCGTCGTTCCGGTGAGATTGACGAGAGCAAAGTCACTCTCCAGTTACCCGTGTTCATGAATGAACAGGAGATTGGCCTTGTGGTCGTTAATAAGAGCAAGGTTGTTTTTTCGGCGATCGATGTCTAGGAAAGTTAGTCTGCCTGGTGCCAGTCTCCAGGGCAAAGTCGCTCTCCGGTTACTGAGGTCTGATGGTGGCATTGAATAATATCTCACACTTTTATATGGCTTCTCGTATGGAGTTCTATGCAACTGAACCGTGGCCCACACGTTAGGGCAGCGGTACTGTATTCTGACCCGTGAAGACCAGTTCCACTACATTATTTAATTGCAAGCCCCAATCAGGTGTTTTTTAGACCTGGGACACCAGGTGTATCATGGGGGGTTTCAATGGAAAAAAGGAGTGGAACTCACTTTAAGAGCCAGATTTGAATTGCCCTGGTTTGGGGTATTGCGCATAAGCCCAGGGCTGTCATTATTCCATTGACTAGACTTCCATACTTGCTTAATCTCTACTCAGTCTGAAATGAAAACCTGACTCACGGAGTAATGCTGATTGAGCAATTGATTAAGCTGGCTGTTTTTCTGTAGCCCACTCACATGCACACCGCTCTCACACGCACACCGCTCACACTTCAACGAACTGCCACACACTCGTAAAAACACATTATAACTCTTGTCTTGGCCATCTCTTTCACTTTCTCTCTCTCTCTCTCACACGCAACCAATACATAACCTTTAACCTAACCATTAATGCCAAACTCTATTTCTAACGCTAATTTTAACTGTTATCTGTAATTGTTACTTTTGCCCACAATACTTTAGCCAAGAAAGATATTTTTTTCCCCATTAGTTACCATTTTCTGATTTTACAATATTATGTGGACATTTACTTCCTGGTTATACACTTTAGTCAGAAACACATAAATGTGCATATATACACACACACACACACACACACACACACACACACACAACATCTGATGTATATATCTTTAATACGGCAAGTCCAGGCGGGGCCAGGCCATCAATCACCTATCCCCAGTGTTCCGTTCCACTGTTATCATCCAATTACAGAAGCCCGTGCCCATGAATCAACCAATCAGCAGAAGTCATTGGGCTGTCCAAATATTGTTCTGTTCTGGCTGATCGAAAAATAACCCCTGCAAAGAAAAACACTTGTTTTGGGGAGTAGTTGTGAAAGATGTTTGGCATTGTGGAAACCTTGGATGAATCCATCTTAGGAGAGAATGCTGTGACTTTGATAGGATTCAAGGATACAATAGGCCCATAGTCCTCAGAAACCAGGCACTTTAGTTTGTTTTAAACAGAAATACACTTTTTATAGGGAAGCTATTTATAGTGGTCTAGAATGTAAAAAGACCATTTGGCTGTCCCCATTGAAGAACCCTTTAAAAAACATTCTGTTCCATAACAACCCTTTCCAAAGAGGATTTTGCTGAAGGGTTTTCATTTTCTTGTTTCTCATATGGGGCAGATGAAGAGCCCTTCAACCAAGTGTAGGATGTACACTTGTATGTCCACAGTTTTTAAAGTTGGCTGAATCATATGACATATGTCACCGTATGGATGAATATGACTCACCACCAAGCCATCCATTATATACACCTGTTTTTACCTGGCCTTACCGGAGCACCAAGCCACCCATTATAAACCTGTTTTTACCTGGCCCTACCAGAACACCAATCCAAGGGCGGGATAAGAAGGATGATTCCCAGCATCACCACACTGTTCTGATTGGATGACTGGCAATGTTTCCACGTCGATCCGAATGGATGATTGTCAACGTCACATCATTGTTCTGAAAGGAGGCTCGACAATGTCACCGCGGTTGTTCAAAATGGATGATTGACGGTGCCAGAGCGCGGTTCTAAGTGGACGATTGGCAATGTCACTGCAGTGTTCTAAATGACAACATGTCATCTTCCTCTCATCTCACCGCAGGGAGGTGAGTAATACTGACAGCTTCCCTCTAACTTCCTGGAGGGACAGGTGGAGGGAGGGATGGACATTACTGGAGAGAGGCGGACACGGAGCCAGTGGACAGGTGTGAGGTGGGATTATTCTGGAGTGTATGCCGGGTGAGGGGGGGGTTTCTCTGGGTCGGCTGGCTCCCTCTTACTGGCAGTACAGCTTAGGTTGCAGGTTGCAGAGGTGGACTGGACCATGTCATTGGCTGTGCGCATGCGTGCGTGTGTGACAATGCGACGTAGTGGACCGTGACATTGGCTTCAGTGGTTAGCCAGACTGGAAGCCAGTGGACAAAGAAAAGGGAAAAAACAGCCAGAGCTACCCTATTCAGAGAGCTGGGGAAATACGCATGAATACGCGCCATATTTTTCACGTATTATTGCATCATAATGGATGGGGAACGCTTTTTCTCCACTCTAGATTTATGGCCCTGGAAGCTGCCTAATCACAGGCTTGGCCAGAGGGATGAAAACGAATGGGGAGATTCCGGTGGGGGTTGCTCCCGAATGGCGCAGCCAAAAAGTCACCGCCTCACGGTACAGTTGCTTCATTACAGTTGGGAGTTCAAATCCTGGCCACGGCATACCAACAGCGCCCGGGGGGGGACTAGCATGCAAGCTGTTTAAGTATGGCCCTGACCCCATGAATGTACTGGTGAGTACTTTCTGGTTGAGAAAGCAGTGTGGTGCAATTTACAATTCAGCAGGGTGTTTCTCTATGGTCTGGAGGATCTTGATCTTCAACTCCCCTGGACCTGCAGGGAGTTGCTGTGATGAGGCTAAGGTGTTATTGTGAGTTGGAACAGGGAAAAGACATGCAGTCTGTAAACAGACAGGTAATGGGTACATTCTTTTTTTAATTGCCTATTCCACAGCTGGACCTGTTTTTTATGTATTTTTGGGCAACACAAGTTTAATGTTTTCTTAAATCCTTGTTTATTTCACAGGTTAAATTCATTTGAATTATTTTCCAAGATGGAAAGAAAGGGAAAGAGGAAAGGGAGACCTAGATGAGATAAGATAAAATAAAGCAATTTCCTTATTTTCTAAATGCTGGTTTCTTTTTCAACCAGCTTCAGTTCCTATTGATCTGTAGGCCTGACAGGAATGTAGACAATAAATGTGTCTATCTGTGTCTGTCTGTCTGCCTGTCTTTCTGTCTGTGTGTGCCACTCATTTTGCACATGAACTGTATGTGTGTGTGTGTGTGTGTGTGTGTGTGTGTGTGTGCCTGTGTGAATGTAGAGAGCAAAGGAGACTAAAAGAGACAAATGAACGTAGTGGATGCAATATCCTCTTTTTCTAAATATCTGTTTATTTTTCAACCAGAATCCATTAGACTTGGGCCTGACATGGATGTGTGTATGTGTGTTTCTGACTAAAATGTATAATGGCGACAAAAATGTTCACATAATGTTATTAAATCAGTACGGTGCCTTTTCTGTCTCGTGCTTTTCTCATGCTCCCCCTGTGTAATGCTAATTATAGAGTATAAAAGTTTTTACTACTTCAGATTTTCTAAATGAAAGTAGCATCGGAACTTTGTGCAGATCCCCACCGAGCAGTATTATGGTATTGTGAGTGGTTTAGGGGAATGATGAGGCGTAATGCTGAATTCACCTCGTGTATGGTGATCTGTTAGACTCTTTCCGATATTCCTTCTAAGGTCTGATATAATTCTACACGGCTGGAGAGAAATATGAGTTTGTTGGGCCAAAAGACATCTGTGTTTGAATGAGTGGTGGGAAGATCTGATTTTATGAGAAAAAGTTGTTACTTGAGGAACTGAAGTTGTTTGTTGTTCAGCAGAGAAGAGTGGGTGAAATACATGAGCTTTGGTCCAAAGTTTTATTCTCATCTGAACCCATAGCGAAAGTACCATTAGAAATCACATTAAAGGGGGACTTTGGTCAAAACTAAGGGGGTAAAGATATTTGCTCCCATAGAAATCTCAAATGGATTGATGTCAAATACTTAATATCAGTGTGTGTGTGTGTGTGTGTGTGTGTGTGTGTGTGTGTGTG
>JACXGJ010011539.1:0-19602 GCA_016801105.1 Esox niger | reverse complement strand
TTTAGCGGGGCTACACGTTGGCCTGGTTTTAGCGGGGCTACACGTTGGCCTGGTTTTAGCAGGGCTACACGTTGGCCTGGTTTTAGCGGGGCTACACGTTGGCCTGGTTTTAGCGGGGCTACACGTTGGCCTGGTTTTAGCGGGGCTACACGTTGGCCTGGTTTAAGCGGGGCTACACGTTGGCCTGGTTTTAGCAGGGTTATATGTTGTCCTGGTCAGAATCATTTCCCGGGCTGTGCTCATCAGAAATGCTCCGACTGAGGAAATGGTCTGCGGTGGCCAACGTGCTGCGAAATGTTTCATTATGCTTACGGTAACTAGGACACATTTCAAGTGAAACATATATACGTCTAGAACCAGCAACCATTTTGCCCAAAATAATATGAATTTTCTATTTAGAAAAGCATTTCAGTACATCAGTATGTGGTCTCTGACTCCCAACACTGCAGCTTACCGACCAGTTGACACCATCACTTTGATCGAAGCCTCACCTATGTGACACAGAAGTCAGATTGTGTTGGAATCAGGAAGAGGCAGTACACACTTGTTGTAGCTACAATATCACTGAAATGTATTGATGAGAACAGCTAGCTAGTGTAACACGCGCGTTATTATTTAACAGTGGTCCCGAGAACATGCATGAGCAGAGCAACAGCTACAGCCGCTGGATATGAGCCTTGGTTGAAATTGCCCGACAAGTTTGTCATGTATTTTATGAAAATAATACAAAAAAAAGGCAGCTGTGTTCAAAACAACTAGTAGACTAAATTACACAAGAGTGTTTCAGGGATCGCCGATCGGCCGTTATTCGCGGGGCAGCTGCACGCCTCAGTTCCCGCGTCACAGTGAAACCGCCGCATGTTATGTTCGTCATTATTATTATTATCACACACGTCTCTAAATATGTAATGCGATTAACGAGTCCGTGCGGTGGGCTGGCAGTCTGCAGGGGTAACGTCTGCATCTATTTCCGAGAAGGCATTGATGATTCCAGTTGGGAGAAGTTATCTGTCTTTCTGAGCATATGGCTGAGTGTGGGTTTGTGTCTGCGCGTCAGCGTGCCTCTGTGGAGGAAGATTTGTATTCATCTAGGAGGGGATTTGGAGACGCCGTTGCCCTGCTTCTCTGAGTGGCGTCTCGCAGCTCACTTGTTGTGAGTGTTGAGGAAGCTCTTTGAGATAGACGTGATCGGAGAGCAGGCAAATTTGATTCACCCCTGTTGTTTGCCATCTCTTAGGAGACAAGCTGTGATGAGGCAGGAGAAAATGAGCTTATTATTAGACATTTTTAATCTCAATGTGTTTTGACTGGTGCCGATCATTAGCAATGTCCTCTGTAGGCCTCACGTCTTTCAAAACATAATGAAGGGTTTTGTTTATAGCAAAAATGTTGAGTGTATGTGTGTGTGTTTGTACACATGTGCATGTATTCACATTTTAAAAACCTGGTGGGGACCCACAATCCAAAAATGAATAATACAAAAAGAGATATGTGAGTTTGTGGCATACTGTCGTGTTTAATTAACTTTGTTTACCCGTTGCTGGATTTTATGTGTGATAAATATGCATGGAACATAAGTCAATTTGTGTGGATGGTAATGGTTTAGGATCGTATTTGCAATGCTCCCCTGCAGATCAGATCAGTGGAAAGACTTCAACAGGAGCTGGCTTTGGGTTCTTGCTTTAGCTTTCAGTATTTACATTGGAGCATAACTATCATGTCACGCCTTTCATTGCACTTTTCAGACAAGGAATTGGATTTCGTCTGCCTCGTTTTCCAGCAGCACTCCGTTTCCCAAGAATGATTTGTGACTGCAGACCTGTAAAACGAAGCCAAGGCATTGAATACTGTACATCACATCAAATTATTTGCCGACGTCGCAGAAATTGCCTCGAACGTGTGTTTTATTCCAATGGCGTATTATCGGTGAAGCTAATGCGATACGGCGTTCGCGGCGATCTTGACTGCCTGGGGCATTCGGAGAGACGATCTATGTTTAGCGGTTTGAGGATCAAATGCCTAATGTTCACTGCTCGCTAAAGACATATTATCTTACTTTAAGCAGTCAACTCTGACTTAAACTGCTCGGTGGATTTTCCTTCACTTCATGTAATTCCGTTCTCTATGCCGCAAACCTGCCTGCATTGTAAAATATATAGCTTTCACTACATGTGTCTTATAAACCACCTGTTTCCTCGTGCCAAACTACAAACCAGGGACAAAGAATACAAAATAATCATCAATGTTGAATTGTGCCCTAAGTGACTCCATCATGCTGCAAGTGCCCTCGTTGTGAGGGGACTGACAGTATTTGGCCCCGTGTGAATTATTTTCTGCCATACATAACAGATGGATGGGATTTAAATGGGCCACATACATCAGCCAGAGAGCAGGAGGAGCGCGGGAAGGATCTGACAGAGATAAGTGTGACACCTAGGGAAGCTTAGGGACGCTCCCACATTCAGTTAACTATTTACTGCCAGCCACGTGGTCTGGTGGTCTAAGCACGACAGTCCCCAACTTAACTCCTTCCACTTTCTCTCTCCTAGTCACGCACATAGTTTGACAGCAATCGTTTTGTTTGGAAAATCAATCTGTCAAAGCTCTATTGACTACAAATGAACTATCCACTAATGCTAACGATTACACTTACTCTTAACCTAACCTTAACCTTAACAAACATTTACTTTCTTTTTTTTGTTTGTTGACAGTATGAATATCTGTGGAAGGCGATGGTGACGACCATAAATACTCAATGTGATTCAGGGAGATGGTGATTCACACGACTGCTTATGCTAAACAGACCCGGTAACACGTTTCTTTTAAAGCGGCTACATTAGAGAAACCATCCTAAAACCACCTGCAACCCACAACGTAGCATTCATACCGTGTTGCTTTGTGACAAATAGTTAAAGGTTACTTATGTCACTGTGAAATTGATGTGAGTAACTTTCTTCCCACCCCTTCTCTGTGTCACCAAAACACAGCAGGACGCTGTCATGCAGAAGCTCGGGAATACTGGTCACGGATGACAATTTGTGGAGCCCATACCATCAATCACTTTTTATACTATTGAGGGAAATAGGGAACAGGGCCAATTCTAGAAATAAGCAATATAAGCAGCCACTCTGGGACCCGACGGCAAGGGGGCCCCATACCTGCTAGAGACTGCCAGGGGTGAGGACCAAATCAAACGTAGCTTAGGGACATTGCTGGTCTTTTGTGAAAGCAACAACTGACGTTTCCTGGGCAGGACTTCTGTGAGCATTTCGTTTTTTCTGCTGGCCTTTGTAGTGTTCTGTTTTTACAGTAGCAGTACCGACACGTACCATTTACAGTGATTCACCACAGTGTGTAAGTGATTTACCATACAGACTAACAGTTTAACTGATTCACTATACTGTATCACAGCAGCAGTGATTCACTACACCGAATCCCGGTGTGTAAGTGATTTACCATACAGACAAACAGTTTAACTGATTCACTATACTGTATCACAGCAAAAGTGATTCACTACACTGTGTAAGTGGATTGATGTAATTTGGTCCTCCCTGCAGGGCCTGTGTTTCTCCGTCATTACACACTCAGCAGTGCTCACAACAGTGTGGTTAAACCCATCCAGACAGCTTAGAGGGTTGGCCACTTTAATATACAGCAGCAAGCCAAGAGAAAACTCAGTGTCTTGCTCTCAGGGTCTACATGCTGTGTATCAGACATTGTATACGATCCAGCCCTGCGTTGCATTGTGTTGACATCACTGTCCAGGCTGGTTGGAATTCCCGTCCAAAATGATTCCTCATGATTCCACAGTCTTTTCTATGCTTGTGTGTGGCGTGACCGCGTCCTGTCCTACACCGGTGTCGGCCCAAAAGCCCCAAGGGAGAACCACAACAGGGCCCTTGAATGCGGACCAGTGGCTAACCCCTGAACACAGCTTGGACGGATAACAAGTGGGCTGCTGCTGAGAGGGGAGTCATGTGCTTGAGCCTTTGAGTCAACTGTCGGTGATTTTGATGCTGAAATGTGAATCAGTCAATAAGAGATGACAGAAAAGCAAGGGGAATCGCTGAAAACTGTCTGAAAGACGGTGTGGACTATGACCCCCCTCATCCTGACGCTGCCTTCAATATGCAAGACGTGAAAAGTAGAAAACACTCAGAACATTAACGTAATCTCCTCACCCTCCAAAACTCTTCTTGGCCAGCATGAGGAGTTTCGTCTTGGCCCTGTGTTTTTTTTCTTGGCCCCGTAAAAGGTTTCTTCTTGGGCCTATGAGGAGTATCTTCTTTTTTTACACCCAGATAACCCATTTGTGATTACCTGTTGTTTAGCTTTATCCAAAGTCTCGAAAGTCATCATTAGTAACGATACCCGTTTGAAAGGATTCAAGTGGGAACCAGTAATTAACAGTGTTGACGCGGGCAGCCGAAGAGCGGAAAAAGGTGGCTCACTTGGGACCAAATTAATCGGGATTACCATTTCGTCAATATCCATCCCGCTCTCTTATGTAACGCTGAAGGTCTCGAAGAAAACTGTCGGCCAACCTCAGTGAGTACTGAACAATGAAGTCCCGGATGAAATCTCAATGAACAGGGAGGGAAACAAGAAGGAAAGTATGAATAGATGTTTACTTTTTTGTTCATTGTTTTCTAACTCTCTGAAATTTAGAGTGCATGCTAGGATTGGATGTGTATTTCTGTATCGAGATTACGGGGTGACAAGCGTGTCGTCCCTCCTTGGTCATTGCTGTGGTTGTCGCTAGCCCAGCTTTTGTGATTTGACTGGGTCAAAGGAGTGCCCTGAACTCAGAGTGACAATCTTATTTTTCACTCTCCCAATTTTCCCAATCCCTCCCTCTGTTCTTGTCTCTCCTCCAAGGCTCACTCCATTAGCCCTTCAGGGAAATATGGAGAAGCTGCATGCAAAGCTGGTGACAGAGAAGGCAGTGTGTGTGAGCTTCAGACAGGGAAAACAACGTGAGAAACATAACAGGGCTATTTCTGGGAAATCTGTGCTGAGGAGAGCAGGCCTCTGTCATGGACCAAAACTCCATTGAGTTTCAGTCAAAAACCGATCAATCTGTTATCCTCAAACTGTGAAAGATGCTTTACCTTCAGAGAAAAAACATATTCAAACAAACTGCAAAGACAAACAAATAAAGCAAATCCGATCAATATCCATTACATGTGGCACTTTCTTCGCCTTCAATACTTTGCAGCTTTGTGGGGATGAGAGGATAACAAGATTTTCAAGGTAATTTAATAAGCCTGAATGGTGTCATAAATTTCAATCGGATTAAATGTGTCCCCTTTGAGACAAATGCATTTGCTTCTCTTCCCCCTTTCAAATGCTAATTACAGCGTGTGATTAATTTAAACAGAAACCAAATCTCGATGTGACACAGATGAAGAAAGGGGATTTCTTTTTTTTCTTTGCTCTAGTGTGTTTTAGAAAGGGCTGATTCACCCGTTACTGAACTGTGGGAAAGAGATGCTCAGCTACACTGAGTGGACTAAGGATGTGTTTTAATCTAACTGACAGACTTGGAGATACATTCCCTTCTCACCAATAAAAACAGTAGCATCTCCACATCTCTCTATTCATAAACACATGTACTTTGTTTCAGATGGGATATATGTAAGACCCGATCTGTGAAGAGTTCTTGCCATGCTAGTGTCAGTACCTGGCTGAGCTGATTGGAATGTAACATCTCAAGATCTGATCTCAGATCAGCTTAACCAGATGGTCAGTTTAGCGTTACCTTTATGCGATTTTTCATCTAAAACAGACAACGGTTAAAAGATTAATAGCTGTTCCTGACATTTTTCATTTCAAGCGGATTTGGCTCAAGGTTATTGTCTTCAATTGAAAATGAAAGAAAATGTGTGTGTTCATGTGTTATGAGGGAGAGAGAGAGAGAGAGAGAGACTAGAGGGATGCCAACCGAGAGAAGAGGGGACAGCGACAGACACAAGGCATGTGTTTTATATGCAGACAGGTTGGTGGTTCTGAGTACAGAAAGAATTATAGCAGTTCATCTCCTGTGCAATTCCCAAAAGCCACCGTGTTGTTTCAAAAAGATCGTAAATGGGGCGGGGTTTGAGTATTTCACTGACAGCGATTGATCTTTGAAATGTTCAAAGGCAAAGGACCATATTAAAAAAAGCCCAGAAAGAGATCACTCTGGACACACACAAGGTCAGTGATTACGTTACTTTCAGGGTAATCTAACTTCTGATTTCCAATCCATTTAATTTTGGGGGGGGGAAGCCGCCCGGGCCCGTCTGCGGGGGAAGATAATGGGATATGAAATTAGGGCGGGCGGCAGTGGGCACTTGTCACAGGAGGGGGCTGGGTGTATGGCTGCTGTGGGCTGATTGGAAGATGATCTGTAGGATAATGGCTGCTGGTAGGATAGCTCCGAGCTTCTTTGTAGTTCTGATTATCAGCACTTTGGCTGGCAAGGCAAGGTGAGACACCCGCGTACACACACGAACACGTCTACACTGCATAATGCATAAACACTCCCCTGTAGCTCTCTGTCACACACACACACACGCGTGCACACGCACACCCGGGGCTAATTTATTTTAGTGTCAGCTCAACGGCTCCCTCCTGGAGCTGTATTGACTCCAAAACACAGTCAGGGGGTCTCTACGCTTACCCAATCATGACGAATCACCGTTCCCCGTGCCCGCCTGTCACACCTGGAGGGGAAGGTAATGACATGCCGGAGCAGAGGTGGACAGAGTCCGTGAAGTTACCGACTAGAGAATCACCCGACCTATCAGTTTTCCACTTAATCTAATAAGCTCTTACTTACCGAAGTATCACACCACTGCATTTTCTTCACCGCACTCCATGTCATTATTACTTATTTCGTTATTGCTAGCGCAATGGTATTATTCATTTCTTTATCATGACTTATTATTAGTTTAATTATTATTATTATTGTGCGTTAAATTCGCGTTGGTTGATGGATCCCTGCGTAGCTCTGCACGGTTGCTGCAGCCGGCTCATTTGAATGCTGATATTGCGGCTCGGACGTGTGACCGCTGCCTGACTGGAATATAACTAAACAAGACATAATAGGACTTAAGAGTTAATCCAGTTGCTTCCATTGACGCGGACACAGGCGCAATTTGTAGTTAGTGCATTTTCAGCTGTCTCACTGCCCAAATACGCGGCACTCTCTGCAGCCATCTCTCCATCTCGTCATACGCGGTAGCTTAGTTCGTTCAGCTGTCTACCCGTCCTCGTGTGCAGTCGTTAATGCATAATTGGTTGTAATGCATGTTATGGACCACATTCCTCTGTCATGGTACGGTGGCTAAATATGAAGACAGATCACTGTTAGCTACGGTGATTACATATGCAAACAAGCACTGCAATGTAATTATAGCCTGTCAACATTACACACACACAAACACGCACACGCGCAATCGCACTCGCACACTGCATTGTACTCAAACCATGGCCAGGCTGCATCCACTCTTCTGCTTTATTAGGGATACAGCTGTGTTGGGCACGACTCCGTTTGGATGATACGATAATTCTCCTAATGGACTCTCAAAAGCATTCCAAACATAGGCAAAAACAGACAGTCACGTGAAGTGCGGAGTTTGTATTTACTGCAAGTGAAACGGGGACTCTTCTCATCCCTACTGTTGGAAGTTTCCGTCAATATCTGATTGATTTGTAAATTGAGAGGGCAACTTGAATTCACTTGAATGGCTCTTTTAGTCATTTGTTAGTCTTTGGTTGATTTGGTTAAGAAAAACATCTGGAGTGGTGTGAGCAGGGCCGGGCCTAGCCATTTGAGGGCCCTAGGCAACATTGTATTTGGGGACCACCTCTTTCCTATTGGTCCGTGGCTCACCAGTGGACTGGGGCCCCCTAGAAGTCAGGTGCCCTAAGCGATTGTCTATGTTGCTTATGGTGAGGGCCGGCCCTGGTTGTGAGTGTAACATGAGTGACTGATGAAAATGGTCTTCCCTGTGGTGAGTAATCAGGTGCAGACAAATGAATGGGAACGAGACAGGGATTTTACAGTTCATTCAGCTATAAACACTATACGTAGAGCGGGCCAAACCTCTTTCGAGAAACTCATTAGTCTTAACTACTTTAACCAGCACATAATAATATACAAGCAAAAACCAAGTCCCTGATTTCTATTCAAACTCATCCAAGGCAACATGGCAATGGATAATTAGCCTAGACCAGTGTTTCCCAAACCTAGCTGTCCACGCCTGTGTGCTCTTTTGTTTTATTCAATCACCTGCCTCCTGGCAGCTAGCCACGCCCACACGTGCCTCTGAGGGCCAGTTTCACAGCCACATATCAATCCTAGTCCTGGACTTAAAATTAACACTCAATGGCAATATCCCATTGAGACGTTTCAGTATGTGAAATGCACCATACCAATCAGACAATCAACCAAATTAACTATGTGTTTAGGCGTGTGATTAACACCATATTAGTTCAGTAAAGTTTAAACACCTAATTCCTTGTTTTTTGTATTATTATTTTACCATACAGCTCTGGACAAAATTAAGAGACCACCGCACCTTTTTCAAGAAATATGAAAGGGAAGGTTTTGAGTGAGGAACCGAAGGGTTAACATTTTGAGACCACTGCAAATTGAACGCTTCTGTTCCTCACTCAAAACGTTACTTTTCCACTTTTTTGGGCAAGGAAAGAGAAAGTGCAGTGTTGTCATAATTGTTTTCGTTGATGTATTTTACTGTCTGTGCTTCAAACCAGATGCTAACTGTATTTCGTTGTACTGTACTCATGCTGTTCAATGACAATAAAGTTGAATCTAATCTAATTTAACCTCTTTGTCCACCTGTATCTTACCCCCTTTAGCTGGAGAGGCTCTCCAGATACGAAGCTTAGCAGTAAGTTGGGGGGAGACATGCAGCAAGCTTAATGATAGAGATTCATTTATCAAAAATCTTTCTGACAAACCTTCAGCAGAATATCAAACAGATGTCCCTGTTCTGTGTGTGGTTATGACAAAGCCCATCTCAGTCTGTGAGCAACGGAGGAGCAGAAAATAAAGACATGCAAGAAAATGAAAGATGACGCATGTATTTTCGTACACCATTTCTTACACCAGTATTCCATTCTAGAATGGGTGCATGAACCATTCAAACTTTAAAGGTCCTTTTGTTAGAAAAATTACTTCCATCCGCACTTGTCTCCCAAACGCCATTCTATATCAAGCCAATTATTAATGTCAGCGTATTCAGTTGAATCCTGGAATCTCTAGGTCAAACTTGGTCAACTTTCGCATCAACCCTGTACTATAATACAGGTTAAGGATTGTGGATCCTCCCCATTGGCAAAAGTCCTCCCTTCGGGATCTCCTCATGGGTCTGAGAAAGGAGCAACAAGAGAGACTCAGTGGAACTGATAAGATAACTAGTAATAAATCAACTAATCACTTATTTTTCTTTGAATACGTAATTAATCGAAATTGAACGAGTAGACAGTGAATGTTGTATCTTACCAAGTCAGAAAATTGATTGAGCCCCATGGTCCATCTTACTGAGCCATTCGTCACTTTCTGGTTGTGTTCCATCACTCTTCTCCTTGTCGCCAACCAGATGTTCTTACGCCTGGCTTCTTCCTCGGTAGAGTCATAGGTCTTTCCTGCAAATGTATCCATTAGTAATATGAACATGCATACACATCAGTACTAGGCCAAACCTTCCACACAATTTTCTCCTTAACTATTTAGGGAAACTGTAGACACAACCTTTTATTGCTAGGAATCAAACCAGCTATTACCATGTTCTTCCTTCCAAATTTCAAACTCTTTGTCCACATCTACATCTGTAGGTTGAGGCTGAGACATAAACAAAGTTCATCATAACAGAGTTTAACAAAGTTAATCATATAATCGTTTTCAATTTAAATATATTAATTATGTAATCATCATATAGTTTTCTTTCCATTAATCCCTTACAGTAAATGCAATAAGAATTAAGAACTGTGGAAACTCACCAATGGAATAAGTCCTCCTCTGGGGATCTCCTCCTGGGTCTGAGAGAAGAAGCAACAAGAGACTCAATGGAACTGACAAGAACTATTAGTTAACCAACGAATCACCTTTTTTAAATAACAATTTTTTCTACGTATGTTAAAGACAACCGGTGATCTGGGTCAGAATATTAAAACAAATTAAAGTTAAGAAAGACAAATATTGTACCATACCAAGTCAGAAAACTGATTGAGCCCCATGGTCCAGCTCACTGAACCATTCGCTGCTTTCCTGTTGTGTTCCATCACTCTTGTCCGTGTTTCTGACCAGATGTTTTTACGCTTGGTTTCCTCCTCGGTGGAGTTATAAGTCTTCCCTGCAAGCATATTCATCAGTTATTAATGACACCTATACTCACCATTACTAGGCCAATGCAACGACACTTCATTTTTGGACATATCTATACATTGTGGATATGTGGAATCATTTTCTTCTAGCATTGGGTATCTATGGTTGACTCAATTAAGATTGACCAGGCTTGTATGTTTCCAGTGGTATGGAATAGTCTCAATTTGCAGAGGATCCACTGAACAATGGAATGACAGTTCGAATGGCATATAAATAGCTTTGTTATCCCTCCATGACTCAAGATCGTCAACTATCGTTCTTCTGAGTGCCTCAGAAAAGTATTTTGCTCTTGATATGATGTGTTATCACACACCCATATAATTTAGCCCAAACCAGAGCAAGTTGCTAATCTTCATGAAAGCCTGGGTTCTCTCATATACGTTCTAATGATTGTCTAATAATTTGTGTCTGTTATGGTTCACCTGATTCTAATTTTACCAATTTTATGTAATGTAGAGGAAGGTTTATACTTATCTCTTATACATGAGACAATTGCATTTCTGTTTATTATAATGCATGAACAGACGACTTTCCAGGGGGTGCTTAATTTTTCTAATGATTGTAATTTAATGTTTAATTATTCAGGGAGAGCATAGATAAAATTCCTGGAGAAAACCATACCATACTGATTTGGTCATTCAGTTAATATCAAACCAGTTTTACCGTGTCTAATTTTCCACGTTTCAAACTCTTTATCCAAATCTTCTTTTGTAGGTCGACGCTGAGAGACAAAACAGATTTCTTCATTATATAAACGTTATATAACGTTATTAACCCTATTCGGTAACTGCAGAAAGTATAAGGAGTGGGAAACTTACCCTCGGGAACAAACCTCCCTTGGGCATCTCCTCAAATGTCTGCGAGAAAAAAACAAAGAGAGTCTCAGAGCAACTGCTACATTAATCTAGTAATAAATAAAAACAAATGGTTAATATAATTGTAAAGCTTAGTCTACGTGTGTGTGTATGTGTGTGTATATTTCTAACGAAACCACATTAAAAGTTATAATAATTTCACATTAAATTGTGTACTATACCAAGTCAGAAAAATGATTTTGTCCCATGATCCAGGTTGACAATCCATTTGCTGCTTTCCTGTTGTGTTCCATGATTCTTTTCCGAGTCGCTAACCAGATGTTCCTACGCTTGGCTTCGTCCTCGGACGAGTTATAGGTCTTACCTACATATCCGTTACAACCAATAATCACCAATGCTAAACTATTACAGCCAATACGAATTCGGACTTTCATACTACTTGAATAGAAATTGTGCCCCTAAAGTATTGCAGATTTTATCTTTCATTTATAATGAATTAGTTTTACCATGTTTTGTTTTCCACATTGCAAACTCTTTGTCCAGCTCTTCCTCCTTAGGCCAGAAGATAGAAACAGAGGTCTTAATCATGAAATTATGACAAAGCCTATACAATAATTACGTTGACTTTGGTTCCTTTACCGTCGGCGCGACGTCCTCAATACTCTGGGAGAAAAAGCACAGAGGGACAAGGGACCAGTTAAGGAAGTATAATGGTTGAGGGAACAAAATTATTGAAAAAAAAACACGTATATAAACTAAGGATAAGACCCTGACTTGGTCTTTGTCATATATAAAGCTTACTGGGTGAGTTAGATTTGCCAAGAAAACAAAAAGAGTCAACAATTTGAAAATTCAACAGTATACATTGACTCACCAAATCAGCGTAATTCTTAATTGCCATGGTGTAGTTCTCCAATCCCTTGTCTGCTTTCAGGTTGTGTTCCATCACCCTCTTTCTCGTTGCCAACCAGAGCGCCTTACGCTTTGCTTCTTCCTCAGTGGATGGGTAGGTCTTCTCTACAAATGTGTTATTGTATATAGTCCTTCTATGTTACATTTTTACAGCTTCACTGAATGGCAAAACAACTCAAATATAAATCATTCTTGAAATATTAATACTGAACAAGTTTTACCATGTTCAGCTTTCCACTTTTCAAACTCTTGGTGAACGTCGGCATCAACTTCTCCAGGAAGAGGATTAGCCTCCACACAGTTTATGGCGACAGCCGCCAACAGAAGGAGCACGAGAGACGTCATTCTGGAGATGTAAACGTCCAGACCAATACATTTAGTCAAATACTGATAAACACTGAAGGTTTATACATGTCCCATTTTCTACAAATAACTTATTTAGTCCCTAGCGGTGTTGCTGTATGAGGTCCACAGACTTATGAATCCAAAGATTAGATAGCTAAGTAAATTTGCTGTTAAAATTGGCGAAAAATGGATTTGGAAAAATATGCTGTAAAAAAAAATACACATGTATTTATAGACAACGTATATTTGATAGTTTATAGGTCTGAAAACTGCGTATCAAACTGTTCAATTATCTTTGGTATCTGCAGCTTAAAGCAACTCCATATGTTATCTTAGTACAAATTGAAATGAAAAGGAAAATGAAAAGAAAATACTTATTTTACACACACACACACACACAGTTAACAGTAATGTTTTACCATACCTTCTCCAGCTTATCATGAACTCAGGGAGTAGTACCACTGCACTCTGCCCCTTTATATCCACCCATACACACTAGGCAAATAAAACAGATGACCTCAGTTCAACTTACAAAATCAACTCCCCACACACGTGCAGTGCTCTCCTGAATTACTGGCACCTTAAATATATATGAAGAATAAAGGCGATGAAAAGGTGTTATTGTTGTTTAGCAAGTTGATCTTTCAAAAAAATCATATGATTTTAATATTTCATTGAAAGTTATTAAAATAAAAAAAATGGACATAGATATTAATATTTTATTCAAAAAGAAATCATTGGCACCCCTACAAAATCTTTTGAACAATATCTAATTGATGTGTATTTAGATGAAGATTTTACATTTTAAACTTAATCTGTGTATTTGGGAATTTGGGAATTTAGTGACATTGTTTTCAGTGGGGTATAAATATGAGGTGACAAAAATGGGCCAAAACCATCACCTGGAGTTTGTTAAGTCATTGGAACTTTGTTTGGAACCAGGTTATATGTTCAAATGAGATTAAACTTGATTATTTTGGCAATATACACCATAGGTGTTTTTGGTGTAAAAAGAATCATATTCATGCAGAAAATAAACAAATACTCATTGTGAGATATGGAGATGGGTATGTGATTTTATACTTCCAAAGGCCCTGGAAAACTTCAAAATATATGCTAGCATTGACAGGTGCTTTTTGGAAACAGACCAGAAACCTGTCTGCCTCTGCTGGGAGGCTAAAACTGGGTCGTTGCTAGACCTTTAAGCAGGCAGATGTTTCAAACATAGCTCCAAATCCACACAAAATTGCTTCACTGAACATAGCTTTTGCAATGGCCATTACAGTCCCTCTGATCAAAATCCCATTCAAATTGTTTTTGGTGAGCGGAAGAGAAGAGTCCACATACAACCCGGAGATTTTCTGTATGGGGGAAAGGTCTCAAATCCCTTTATATGTGTTCTCTGACATCTTAAATAAAATACAGGAGACAACTCTGAGCTGATGTCTTGGCAAAGGGAGGGAGTGCAAAGTATTTAATGCAGGGATACCAATAATTTTGTAGCTCAACACAGACTACATACTCAGCGGTGTGCAGCCACCCCCCCCAACCCCACCCCCACAGTTGCATCACCTCAATACACAGACGTGGTCTTGTTTACACCCACGCACACACACACACACACACACACACACACACACACACACACACTCACACAATCAGACGAACAAGGCCAAGATGGACTCCTGAAGTCGGGTCTGCGATGATTGGGAGACACATTTTTTTAACCTGCCTTCGGCGTCTTGTTGGTGATCGCTGTGACGTTGCCCTCCCGCCTGGGGATTTGGGGGGATCTGGGTCTCCAGGTATTTGACTGGCCTCACATGAACTAACAGCTGGGCCCTGAATCTCAAGGGGGGGGGCGTATCCAGAAGTGAACCTCCCACTCAGAGGTTTTTGTGTGTACTCCTCTAACAGGTCTAAAGATCAAAACCCATTTGACAGTGAGTCCATTGCCCTGTAAATAGTGTCGTTTTTTTGGATGGGATGTTAACCGTTAACCTTTAGAAATATTCAGATGATTATTCATATTAGCTGGATGGTTTAGTCTTACCAGCTGGGCGCATTAGGCAGACAGGTTATTCTAAAGCTCCACAACCACTGCCAGATTATCTGCACAACACAGATTCACTTACTCGGATATGAACACGTACAGTAAAAGACATTACTGTATGTTATTGCAGGTTATTATCTGCATTAAAAATACATTACTTATTCACTGACCCCTTGGTAAAATGTGTGGAATTGCTGGAACTGAGCTTCTGTGAAAGGTTATAACCACCAACCACAGATGGTGAACAGCATTAACTGTCTTAGGTTGCAGGGGTCATGCCGTGGGTGTTTGTCCTACGTGGATAAAAGACTGTGTCCGTCCATACATTAGCCATTATACTAAAATATAAATAGTACCCATTTTGAACAGTAGTCCTGCATATATTAGCTCAGTTGGTAAACCATAGACAACCATCTCCTAAATTAACTCAATGTAAATATCACATAGCTGAATCAACAAACCGGCCCGTCAAACAAATGTCAGGCCGATGTATTTTATAATTCTGTTATTGAACACAGTGGCACATCATTGCCATCTTGTGGATTAAATGTTTTAAAAACACAGAAGCCCCATCTCTGTGTGGAACGCTCACAAAAGGTCTGCTACGTCAGACCTAGATGCAGACTAGTAACATTAACTTCCATCCATGTTAGGTTTATTCTATACAGGGACGCCGACAGGAATCCCAGGGCCCGAGCCAAACATGAACATTTAGGACCCAAACCACGGGCCCACAAAATAAAAAAACAACAATGATATTACTGTTCATAAAACAGGTCATAAATGTTTATTGTTTATTGTTTTAGCCAGGTAGTACTAAATACCAAGATTGACTGACTAATAAATAATTATATTTAAGCCAACCAAATGGGCCCACCCCAGACGCCTGGGCCCGGGACAACATTACCGGTTGTCCCCCCCCGTCAGCGTCACTGATTCTATATGTTATTGTAGATATAGTACCGACACGTGTACACAGGCTTTCATCCAATGGGATTTACAGCCATTTTACATTTCAAAACAGGCAGGCAATGGATGTCGAATGCCTTTGGCCAGTTGGGAATATATTTCTATAGATAAAGTAAAAATCATACATACAGTGTAATGTGTTATATTTTAACCTGTAAAATTCGATGTATTATAAAATACACCAATTAATTTGACGTTGAATATTCATCTTGGGAGGTGAGGGCCGGGAGGTTCCGTCACACTAACCCCTCTTCACAGACCTGCCACCTGTCGACTTGTACTTAGAAAATACTTTTTATTAGACAGTTTTTATTTCGTACAGTGCGAGATTAATCAAGCAAGACCCAATTATCAGTATCGGGCCAGTGGTGCCTGAGATACAGTGACACCAATCCATAGTTCTCTTCCTGATTTCATTCTGCTGGACATTTAAACCAATTAAATCAGTGAGCAGTTAGAGGGAGCTAAATTCCTGAGAGTGAACCAACACCAATGCCCCTTTTTCCAGTGCATCCTGGGAAAAGACAGGGAAACCATGAGAGGGACCATGTGAGAAACAGGCATGTAGTATGTAAACAAACATTTAACAAGGTTATATATTTTTGCTGTTATAGTGAGAACTGTAACACTAGCAATTAAAATAAATATTAATTTGTAAAAAATATTATAGATTATAGATTATTTTTCAGAAAGAAAGCATTACTACCCACATAAATGCCTTTCGTTTGAATTTCAGGTGCCAAAGACTTTTGCACAGTACTGTATCATCAAAGGGAGAATAACCACTTGCTAATAATCAGAATAGTTTGGGCTTCAGCGATTGAGTGTATTCACTGTGATTTTTGTTATTCCACAACATTGTATGCTGTGCTTGAATGAGTTCAACGGCCTTGTGATGAAAACCTCACCATAGCTCTTCCTGTCGTTCTCTGATTGAGACACACACGCTGACAGACTGTCCAACACTGAGTTAGAGTGATTTAACCTTGAAACAGTTTTAGATGGCAAACATGATTTTTGTAGCTTTCAAAAGAGCCTTGGTGAACGCTCAATGTCTTAACTAAAATGCCTCCCTGCAGTTGTCCAAGGCTCACACCATGGCATGCAACAAACCTAGATTTCTGGGACTTACTAAATAATCTGTGCTTCCTACATTTTTATTTTCAGGTTGAATACCAATATTGCACTTCATATTACATAATAGAAAACTGAAATGTAATCAGCTACAGATTAGCTCATTTAGCGGTTTCATGGGATGACTATTCAGAAGTCCCCAGTGGGTCAGGATTCCCATTTAGTTATTCCCTATAACATTCGGTCAAAGTTCTCCAGAGAATGCACACAAATTGTCTAGAGATATGTGTACCTAGGGATTTATTTTACCAGAGGAGATTATTGTGTGCTCCACAGACCTACTACACAAGAAAATATTTTTCAGTCTCCAAGAATAAAAACTCTATCGCATCATGAGTGCATGTGCAAATACCTGGAAGCCTGAAAACCTGGGCAACAGACACAAAAAATTATTTAAAATAAGGCAACTTCAGACTTCAACCAACTGCATCAACTAAGCATAAAATAACATTCATTCAAAAAACATCCCAGATTTCTATCAAGCTAAAGATATTTGCAATGTAATAATATGATTGCAAGTCAGAAAACGGATTGTCCCTCAAGGTCGAGCTCACTGAGCCGTTCAATGCTATCATGTTTTGTTCTTCTACGATCTAGCTTTGCATTACATTTTACTTCTCTTACGATGGATAGGTCTTCACTGCAAGAATGTGAGATATTAGCATGTTTTATTTGTTTGACGTTAGGTGTCCCTAAAATATCTCTTTCAGTTAGCATTTATTCTATTTTACCATATTAAACGTATTCATTTCATTCAACATTTTTGTTTTACCATATTTAACTTCTTCATACACTTATTAATACTTTATTCATGATTATGGATTCCAGAAACTTCCTCAGTATCCTGTTGAAAGAAAAACAATTGCACAGTATAAATCATATTAGAAATGTAGACGCATCAATAGGTCTAGATTTAAAATTCTTCCAAACAGTTGGTCATGCCCTGTCAGAAGACTGATTTTGATACATGGTCCAGCTCTCACCAGACTCTGCTCTCTTGTTGTGTTCCATCATCTTCGCCCTGGTAGCTAGCCAGGTCCTCTTGCCTCTTGGGGGGACTCAGGTCTTGCCTGCAAATGTTCAGTAGCATCATGACAACAGCAAACTACTCCAAATTCTTTGTTTGATGTGCACGCTTCACCAACTGCTGGTTTTCAGCCTGCACCAATGTTATAGAAGGGATTTTGATCTTGACTCTTGTTTTAGTACTGACTGTTGGGTAAGGCAGGCCTGCCTTTTAGGACTCTAATAACATAGCCAAACAACTAAAGCTTCTGGCCCCAGGTATAACTTTTTAACACCCACTAGTGACATGTATTGTTTCTCATCTAGTAAAATGTAAATTTGTTGTCTTTCAGATATTGAACTTTATTTATCATGTTTGACTTTCCACTCCTGAAACTCCTCGAACCACCTCTGATATTCACTCTCCAGATGGAGAAGACAAATCCACGAATAAAGGTGTTTTAGATAGCTCTTCAGTAGCTTGTGAATAAATAAAGCAAACTGATAAAGGAAATTACTTTGACATTGAATAATGGCAAAGAAGCAGGGGGGAGATTGTTAATTTTGTCTAACTCAACAAATGTGCTTGTTGTAAATCAAGCCTCTATGTTAAAACTTTTTTCACTGGTAAGTCAGCTCCAAATATTAATTGGTGAAACATTAGTATTGAACAGGTTTTACGGTATTTCAACTTCCACTTCTCAAACTCTTGGCGAACATCTGCATCAACGTCTTCAGGAAGAGGATTTGACTCAACAGCCGCCAACAGAAGGAGCACGAGAGACGTCATTCTGGATCAATACATTTAAGTTTATGTTCAGACTAAGTCCTCGTCCTTTCTCCAAACCACCCACCCGCATGCATATTCAAAACACGCTCATGCACTGCTCAAACACTCACTGCTAGTGTTCATTATGATACAAGGAATCACGTCTGGCTGGCCTCCCAGAAATGAGACGCACACGTCACCTCTCTTTTTTCTGTCTGAAACGTTTCCAGTAATGTATAGCGACTTCCACCACGGGCTCTGGAAGGATTTTCCTCAATCTGTCTAAAAGCCAATAAGCAAAGTCCTGCTAAAGTATAAATAAAGTGACCTGGGTGTGAGTTCCTAGGCCCTCATTTGGGATCTCAGTTAATGAAGTTAGCAGCATATCAGAGCAGCACTGAGTGATGGATATGACGCCTCAGACAGGTCTGTCTCGCTCCCCCTCTGGAACTTCCTGTACACGGGTACTTGTCTGATACCAACAAATGAGAAACAACATGTTAATTACAAGAAAACCTGTGTCACATGTGTGTTGTGTGTTATGTGTGTGTCGTGTATGTGTCGTGTGTTATGTGTGTGTGTTGCGTATGTGTCGTGAATGTGTCTTGTGTGTGTCTTGCGTGTCGTGTGTGTGTCGTGTGAATGTCGTGTTTCATTTGTGAGTGTCGTGTGTGTTGTGTGTGTGTTTTGTGTGTGTGTCGTGTGTGTGTGTTGTGTGTGTGTTTTGTTATGTGTGTGTCATGTGTATGTTTTGTTTGTGTGTTTTGTGTGTGTGTTTATGTGTTGTGTGTGTGTGTCGTGTGTGTGTTTTGTGTGTGTTTTGTGTGTGTGTCGTGTGTGTGTGTTTTGTGTGTGTGTCGTGTGTATGTTTTGTTTGTGTGTCGTGTGTTATGTGTGTGTGTCGTGTATGTGTCTTGTGTGTGTCTTGTGTGTCGTGTGTGTGTCGTGTGCGTGTGGTGTTTCGTTTGTGAGTGTCGTGTGTGTTGTGTGTGTGTTTTGTGTTTGTGTCGTGTGTGTGTGTTTTGTGTGTGTGTGTCATGTGTATGTTTTGTTTGTGTGTTTTGTGTGTGTGTATGTGTTGTGTGTGTGTCGTGTGTGTTTTGTGTGTGTTTTGTGTGTGTGTCGTGTGTATGTTTTGTTTGTGTGTTTTGTGTGTGTGTGTGTGTGTGTGTGTGTGTATGTGTCCTGTGTGTGTGGTGTGTGT
>JACXGJ010011538.1:0-19631 GCA_016801105.1 Esox niger | reverse complement strand
TACTCTCTCAACTGTAATGTGGGGTACAAGCTGTTAAATACCTTGAGGGGTGTGTTTACCTAGCAAAGCCAAGACACTAACCCCCACACCAAATGGTCAATGTAAACATTCCTGTGGTTACCAGAGTGTAACCAACAGGGAGAATCTTAACTTTCTGTTATTCTCAATATCTAGGCACATTCACTTCTAATGAACCATATATTCATATTGTAGTTGTTAATGCTCAGATCCTACATTGTGTACCTCAAACCATTCCTAAACCTTTTTTGTTTTGTGGCCAGGCATATTTTCCTGCTGAAAGAGGCCAATGCCATCAGGGAATACCGTTGCCATTGAAGGGTGAACATGGTCTGCAACAATGTTCTGATAAGCAGTACGTGTCAAAGTAACCGCCACATGAATGGCTGGACTCAAGAACATCCCAGCAGAACTTTGCCCAAACATCACACTGCCTTAGCAGGCTTGCCTTCTTCCCATTATGTATCCTGGTGCCATGTGTTCCCCAGTTAAGTGACACACACATCCGGCCATCCTCGTGATGTAAAATATGTAATTTATCAAACCAGGCCGCCTTCTTCTACTGCTTTGTGGTCCAGTTCTGATACTCACGTGCCCATTGTAGGTGCTTTCAGCAGTAAACAAGGGTCAGCATGGGGCTACAGTTTTGCAGATTCTCTGATCCAGTCTCACAGCCGTCACAATTTGGCCCTTGTCACATATCCTTACGCTTGACCCTTTTTCCTGCTTCCAACACATCAACTTTGAGGACAGAATGTTCACATGCTGCCTAATATACCCCACCCACTGACAGGTGCCAGGATAACAAGATGATCAGTGTTATTCACTTCACCTGTCAGTGGTTATGGCTTTCTGTATATATTTTCTGTAATATTTTGTGTTGCCAATATATTTTATTAAGCATAGAAAGTTGACAGTGGACAGAAAGGTTTTGCAAAACATATATTTTGTTTCTATCTTTCAGAAAAGGAGACTTGAGTGGACATTGTTCCTTTTTAGGATTTTCTTTATTGTCAAGCTTATATTTCTTCAGTCTCTTGTAAGACATTAAGTATAAATATATACATGGATATTTAAAAAATACAAATGTAGAAGGTCAAGAATTTTGAGATACAGCTTCCCCACTACATTTATCTATTTCCTGAACATGAGCATATTAACAATAATTAAAAATAATGTGAAAAAAGACTAATGTTTTCTGAAACGTATGCTTCATTACAAAATGTTAGCTAATTGTTAGAAAGCCCTTGACAATGCTCTAATGAGACACAAACAATGTGAAAGAAGTGACAACATAGCAGTGGCAAATGAAAAACAGTCTAGGCGCATCAAGATCAAAACAAACCAAGATGATCTTGATTTACAGGATCTAGATGTTTCTTCGAGTTCTTATAGCATGCAGCCCCACATTGAGGCCACCAGGGCGGCGCCAATAGCTGTAGTGATGGTGAGCTTGAAAGAGGCTGCACTGCTGGTAGTGACTGGGTTACAAAGGTTGGTGTTGCAGCAGGACGTGGTTGCTGTGTACATGGCACCAAGGATTGTGCTGCTGGTGGAGTTTGCACACAGAGCGTTCTCCATGCAGCCCTGGGAGTTGAAGCCTGAGAATGAAGGGAGGGATGGGAAGGCTAAACAGAGAGAGAGAAAGAGAGAGTTTAGGAGGGTTAGAAGTATATGAACATGATGCTTGTATTTCTGGTTTATTCAGGTGAATAGAGTGGTAGAGAACTTACTGGCTTTTCCAGTGAAGCAGGCACTCGTGTTGGTTCCGCAAACAGTAGTACTGGGGATCAGGCAGAAACCCACTAGGCCAAATTTGCATTGGTTACATGTCAGGGACTCAGCTGAAACACACAACGTTGAGTGGGATTAGACAATAAGACAACATGGTTTAATTAACAACACAGAATTATGGACCAATAATGTCTTGTCAGGTGTGAATTGAGGGCGAGCGAGAAAGATAGTGATTGAGAGAAAAAGCATGTTGCTAATGGAATGTTTTAGATGAATAGGAATCAATGTAGGAGACACCAAGATTAGTTTTTTGGCTATACGTTTTATAGTTTTATTGCTGACAACCTTACATGTGCCTGTTTAATATTAACTAAATGTATATTTCAAATATTCAAAATATTGAGTGTATTGAATTTGTTTGGACAATTAATTTATCATTTTGCATTGGAGTAGATATAGCACATTTTAAACATCTAATCAATGTGTACCATTCAGCCAATCCAGCATTGGCTTTCACAGCTGTTATTATGGCATTGGTACTCCCAGGTGTCCGTCACCTATTGAATTCTAATTTCATAGAATCTGAAAATACAGCTCTGGAAATAATTAAGGGACCACTGATCCTTTTTCTTTCCTGTCCAAAAAAGTTGAAAAGGAAAGTTCTGAGTGAGAAACTGAAGCATTCAATTTGCTGTGGTCTCTCAATTTTAACCCTTCTATTACTCACACAAAACCTTCCTCTTCGACTTTTTTGGCAAGATAAGAAAAAGGTGCAGTGGTCTCTGAATTTTAACCCTTCTGTTCCTCACTCAAAACCTTCCTCTTCAACCTTTTTGGAAAGGAAAGTAAAAGGTGCAGTGGTCTCTGAATTGTAACCCTTCTGTTCCTCACTTACAACCTTCCTCTTTGATCTTTTTGTAGTGGGCTCTTTATTTCCGGATGTATGTGTAAGTAATATGTATGTGTAAGTAATACACATACATCCAGAGCTGTATGTGTATTACTTGCCACCATTATTCTTTCCTGTTGCTGATGCTTTACATTTTGCAGACAAAGATCATGTGTAGCCCTGGACTCAAATATATTTTAATTTTGCCCAGATCTAGGCTTGTCCTATGTCTGAGAATCTGGCCCTAAGTAAATCTTAATCCAACCCCCCCAAAAAAGGCTAAATATATTCTTGTTGAACTGAGTGCCACGCCTAGTTTTAATGAGTACGCTTAGTTATCTGAGTATGTAGAGCAGGACCACGCCCTTGTTTGGGATGGTGAACACGACAAAGGTAGAAGCAATACATGGCCATTATATATAATAATTCTGATATTCTAAGACGGCATCACTGTAATCAAGAGACCGCTATGCATCATTCACCGTTGGATAGTGAATGACAACCCAAACTTGACCAAAATGTTAACTCTTACAGTGGAGTACAGTCTTTACAAGTTTTCTGCACTAACATTTAACAGACAGTAAAAAACATCTGCTGCTGCTGACATGCTGGTGAATGCGCTACCTGCTGATGCTTTTCGTGCCCACTAGCACTGCTACATTTATACGCTTACCAAAATTGTACACAGGACAGGCTGGAGATTAATACATACTTAGCAATAGGAATGATGATTTTAAATACACATTAAAGATGAGAACCAGGCCTCAGAGTGGGTCAGTGGTCTAACTCACACAGTACAACTACGCTGTTATGGCTGAGTATTTTTATCCTGGATCGTGGCAATCCAACAATGCTTGGAGTTTCAGCATAAGACAAGGCTAATTGGCTCAGCGGAGCCCAATGTGCACTGGTGTAATGTGGGAAGGAGTTGCCTTGTCAGTTTGCACTCTAGCGACTCCTTATAATAACAATTCCTGGTTGGAGCAAGCAGTGATGTAAGAATCAGAATGGCTTGGCAAGACATACTTAAAGGAAAGCTATCGATCTTTGATTATCCCAATCTTAAGTTTGAGATGTTGCTACAAGGCAAGGCCATAAAAATAAATTGGATAACACAAATTTGGTAGTGGAAAAAAAAGATGTGAACAATTCTTAAGTAATGCTTTAAAATAAAGTTAACTATAATTTTTTTATGAATATCACTGTAATTTATATAATGAATTACTGGAAAACACAATTTAACAAAAACATTGCCAATATTTATTTTTATGAGCAGTACTGACTATTGATAATACTTACCCAGCATAAAAGATGCAAAAACTGCTACAATTCCAAAAACAATTTTGTTCATCTTGACCAGAGTAATGTGTTTAGATCCCCTCCAAAATTTTCTTTTTCAAAAGTTGTATGTACTTCACAGCGAAACCAACACCTTTCCTTTTTCTTCAAGTATATAGTGACAGTAGTTAAGCCTGGGTTCAAGGCATGAGATTTTATAGTGTTCAGAGCTGACTTGGGGAGGAGCAATGTAGATGTGGGAAGCGAGGAGTGTGGAAAGCGTGTTCAGCAGGTGTCATGAGAATGGACTGTGAGGTAACTCAGGTGTGAATTTTTGGAATGAGAGCCATGGTGTAATGATTGAATGAACAGTGAGATTTGGGGGGGTGGGAAGTGTAGTAATATTGATGATGGGAAAGTAGGAAGGTGGTATTCTAGCTGCCAGCCTAGGACTTTTCAATGCGTGTCAGTGAACTTTTCAGTCTTTTAAATATTCAGATAATGCCCAGGTATTTTAAAGTGTGGCAATTGGGGCCGGGTTTAGGCCCAATGACGTGCAGGGATAACCACCTTTCTTCTAATCACATTTAAACACTGGGTTTTTAAGTGACACACTTCTTTTTTTAACCATTGTATTTGTTTGTCTTCTGCATTCTTTGGAACAAAACATTTGTCCGTCATTTTGTTTTCTTTGTATCTTTTGTCCACGGATGAGGTTTGTATCAGAAAATACACAGATATTATACTTGATCTTAGCCAGAAGGCAGTGGAGCATTGGTATTTTTGATTAATACAGGACGGGATGGAATGATGTTTCTGACACAAGGGCAGATCCTAAAGTGTTCCTGAGATTGATCTTCTCAGAAAATATGTAGAATCAAAATGGTTTGAGGTATAAACTACATCATAATTTATCAATGAAAAGCTGACATTCAAACTTGTGCATGGAATGTTTCTCTCTATGACTGTCATAAGTGTTATTAGACATTAAGGATTTTGTCTCCATCCATGATCAATAAAGATAGGGACTAACACATTTTATTAAGGTTATATAGATGTTGTAACAAATAAAATAAAAAAACAGTTGTCAATGATAAGTTGTAAGGACATTTCTGAGCAAGGCCAATCACTAAAGGCTACGCATCAGCTGTGGGTGGTCAACAAAACACAGCAAGAGCACAGCAGGTGGTTTGTTAGCGATCAGAGATAAAATGAACACGAAGTGATCATAAGGCCTACAATCCCATTTTAATATCAGATGGTACTGTTGAATAATGGTGACTTTCTTGCCACCCTCAAATACGGGCCAGTTTTATAGTGTCCTTGCTATGGTTGACTGGTGGACCATCACTCCACTATACTCTGCAACGTCTTCAAAGTGATTGTCAGCATTTCAGGGGCTGCCCTCACAATTCCCCTTCTTTTCTGAGTACATAGTTGTGAGGCACAGCCTTTTTTCAGTAGTGCCTGGGTTGTGTGCCATAGCTTCCAGTAACTAATTATTGAACTGTGCTCAATGGGACATCAAACACTTGCATTTTATTTTGTATCCTTTTCCTCATCCATACATTTGAATTTCTATATCTCTCACTGTAGTGAAGTACCTTTTTCTCCATTCTGACGGTTTTCAGGACATGCTGGGTTTTGCTACATACTAAACAATAACAACAATTACCCCTGGATACAACTGAATTAAACATTAAAAACCATTAGAACAAGGCCCCAGCATGTAGCAGGGGACTTAGTCACTTGTCACTTTGCAGTACAACTGAATCATTGTGGCCAGGTATTCGCACGTCACAGTGCAAATTATCTCAGAGGAGCCTGAGGTGGACTGGTGATAGAGCTGCCTTGTCATTTTGTGCTCTAACAACGCCTTGTGGTAACAATTCCTGGGTTGAGCAAACAGTGATGTCAGAATCAGAATGGCTTGGCAAAACATACTTAAAGGAAACGTCACGATTTTTGACAATCCCAAACTAAAGTTGGAGTTGTGGAGTTGTTGCAGCGAGGCAAGGCCATGAAAATGAACCGAAGGGAAAAATGGATGAAGTATTTTGTTAACATAAACTTAAATATGCCTTTAAACTGAAAATCACTATATTTAAAATCATGAACTGTTGGAAAATCTAGCCTGTTGGGTAATTGAGTTGATAACACAAAATGTTGTCCTAGTAATCTTTTTCTTCTATTTATTTGACTTAGCCAGCATAAAAGATGCATCAAGTGGCATAATTCGAAAAACAGTTTTGTTCATCTTGACCAATGTAATGTTCAGATTCCCCCAAAATAATAGTTTTCAAAGGTTGTGTGTACTTCATTGCAAAACCAACACCTCCTCTCCTTTTTCTTCAAGTTGATAGTGACAGTAGTTAAGTCTGGTAGTTAGCAACAATAAATCTGATTTTCTTTTTCCAAATCTAGACTGTACCTTTTATATTACCAGAGCTAACTTGGCGAGGGGGGCAAAGGGAATGGTGGAAGGTAACTCAGGTGTTAAAGTTGGGAATGAGAGCCATGGTGTAATGATTAAATGAACAGTGAGATTTTGGGGGGTTGAGAAGGGTGGTGTTGATAATAGAAAAGGAGGAAGGTGGTTTCTTAGCTGACAATGTCTACGTGTTACTGAACCTTTCTGTCATTCAGATATTCAGAAAATCCTCGGGAATGTAAAATGTGTGGCAACTTGGGCCACGTTGAGTCCCAACGACGTGCATGCCCACAGTTAAACATTGGGTGTATAAGCGATTTATATTACTGTTCAAAAGTTTGGGGTCACTTAGAAATGTCCTTGTTTTTAAAGAAACCACATTTTATTAGAAGAACATCTAACTGATCAGAAATACTGTGTTGATATTTTTAATGATGTAAATGACAATTGCTATTAATTTAAAATACTCAACGCTGTTACTTTTTTCGCCGTTCCCTCGCGGTTAATGCATTTTTGCCAGACCGCATAAGCCGGGACGGATGATCTCTGGTGAAATAGCGTAGTGGTTGGAGAAACTGAACTGTAAGCTATTGGTCCGGCGTTCGGGATTCCTCACAGGCAAAGCTCCATCTACATTATGCTAAGCCTGAAATAAAACAGTTAGCATTTATATTGCGACTGCTGAAACGTGTAATGCCGTGCGGTAGTGGTTAAAGACAGTGCCTCTTACGTGGAAGACCTAAGTTTGATTCGCTAGCAATATTATTATTATTAGCAATAATATTACTAGCCTATTACTGGCGTTGGCATTCGTGTCATGAATCATGTTTACTCTGCACTAGTTTAACAACAACAGCCTAAAAATCCATTAGTTATGCTGCATATCTGTTTGTGCAATGGATATAAGGAAATGGGAATATCTCCTTGTGTCTCGCATCCCAATCTCACTACAAAAATCCATCAAACAGGAATGCTAGCCATGGCTTTCTTAGCTCTGTTGCATAAATCCATCTGCTAAATTGTCATAATTTTTTTTGCTAATCTAAGTATTAATGTTTCCACCTAAGCCTATTCTCATAGTGGCATTAGCAAACAACTGTGCTCTGCATTAATTACAGATGTTCCCAGATTTAATGTTTGTATATATAAACTCTAGCCACCATAACTTTCATGCCACTTTATATCATGCTTATCTGCCATTTATAACATCCACACCTGTCACTTTTACATTGCACAATGGTTGTACAGTTGTATAGTTATTAGTATTGATGTGTTTTTTTGTATAGTGTTATTATTGATTGATTGTGATATCTTATTATTTTTATTTTATAATTACTGTTACTTTATAACTATTTACTGCACTGTCGGGAGTAGGAAAACCAAGCATGTAATTGCCGTACCTTGTTATTGCAAATGACAAATAGACAAATTGGTGCGTTAATCAAGAAAACAATATGAGAAAGCAACGTTCTATTTACATTTACATGGGCTACATTTAGATGCAGCTAGTTATTGTGGTAAGTTATAGACTGACATTGTATGTATATTAAACTAAATTGACAACTTGCATTAATTTAATTCCAAGTCAAGCACTGTCCATAGTTTGCAATAAAACAAAGTATGTCATTACCTAATGCGCTGCTTTTTACACAGAAAAGTGTTTATTAAGGGCAAAGTTTAAACACATTCTAAAATTGTGATTAATCGTGATTAACTACAGAAGATAATGCGATTAATCATGATTAATTATTTTAATGGTTTGACAGCACACATTTTTATGTATTTTCTGTTGTCTGATGAGGGATGTATCAGAAATTATGAAAATGTTACACTTGATATTAGCCAGAAGGCAGTGGAGCAATTGTATTTGTGATTAATATAGGCTGCGCAGTAGTGTGATGTTTCTGAGACAAGGGCAGATCCTAAACATTTCCTGAAATGGATCTTCTTAGAAAAATATTAGTAAAGTTCAAATGGTATGAGATTAAAACTGTTATTATTGATCCATGAAAAGTTGACACTCACAAACATGTTATGTTTCTGTCTGTGACCAAGTGCAGTAAGAAGTTAAGGAGTTTTTGTCCATTGAAGATCAATAGAAGTATGTCTTGAAATGCTGTATCCAGGTCACATAGTTGTTGTTACAACTGACAAACCCCACACAGTTGTATATTAATTTCTGATTGAGCCACCTAGTTCTGTACTTCTCATGTAAATAATATTATCAGTCAATTTCTTGCCATAACTATTTGAGCAGATAACAACTGTACAAAGCATTCTGTAATATTTACATGGCTCCCCTGATATGGTTAAAAATACCCTCACAGATGTTTCCTCTGCACGTTAATCCCACAGTTATTATATAATTATTTTGAATCCGAAGTGCTTACAATTAAAGCTCAAAAATACAAAAAAACGATCCTAATGGAATATCTTTCTTGATGTTTTTTATATTCATTCCATAATTTAGTGACAGCAGTATAAATATGATAATAGCATACAAATACTCATGGTATAAGAATTCAGTGTTACAGTTTTAACATCAGTGACCAACCTCCTAAACATAATTAGCAATTATGAATGGAAATCATATGTAAACAAATGGTATTCAATGGATTTTGCACTTCTGTCAGAAATTTTATAGTTTAGATTACCTTGAATATGGACTTAATCTGATGGAAGGCAAACAAGTTAAGAGGAAGATGCGATTGCATAGCTGATGTACGTGAGAAAACCACCGTCAAGCCGGTATAAACATGCAGTGTGAACATATCTAAACAGTCTTTTAGTTCTTCAGAATCTGGATAGTTTTTTCTAGTTCCTCAAATTCTAGTCTAGCATAATGGCCCGCATAGAGGCAACCAGAGCAACACCGAGAGTTGCAGTGATAGAGAGCTTGGCAGAGGCAACGCCGCTGATAATCACTGGGTTACACTTGTCTAAGTTGCAGCAGGTCGTGACAGTGATGTAGGTGGCACCCAAGAGGGTGCGGTTGGTGGTGGTGTTGCAGAAAACATTTTCCGTACAACCCTGCGAGTTGAAGCCTGAGAAAGTAGTGATGGAGGGGAACGCTAAGGAGAGAGGGAGAGAGTGAGAGAGAGGAGGATATGAGGGTTAGAATGATATTGAACACGGTTCTTGTTTGTGTCTGTGTGGAGGGAGCCGACTTCATACCAAACAGATCATTCAGATGGAGTACTTACTGGCTTTTCCAGTGAAGCATCTGCTTGTGTTGGTCGTGCAGTCCTGAGAACCAGCATTCAGACAAACTCCCACTAGGCCCATACTGCATTTGTTACATGTCAGAGATTCAGCTGAAACAATGTTGAGTGGGGATAGATAATATGATTACATGGCTTCACATAAAAATGCAAAATGGCTGAACAATGTTTTTGTCAATCAGGGATTGATCCATGGTTGGCAGTAGGGAGAGGGACAGAGAAGAAACTCTGTCTTTCCTTTTTCTCTTTTAGATGCATTGGAAATACTGCATGAAAGAAGATGGGTCATACACATCTGTGTATCTCAGACCATGTACATAAATGCACGGCTAATCATTACCATAGCATTCATTATTCACTGAGTATAAGATTTTTTTCTGAGAAGGCATGCCGAAACATCACTAGACTCTCTGAAAGGAAAAGGTTCTAGGAAGGCCTGTTAGGTGTCTTCACACTGAAACTGTATATTTTAATGGTTCCTCAAAGAACCACTTGAAAAACCTTTTTAGGTAGAATTTTGTGTGGTTACGTAGTTTATGTTGTATGGCTCTGAGTAAGAATAAATAGTTATTTACAATACACTGATTTTTTTCTTCACATGAATGATAATTATTGGATGAGCTAATCTATTACCAAATTGACCCTGGTATGATTACTATTTCAATCAAAATGTATTGTCCAAGATATCTGTATTCTCAGTTTTGTAGATTTAATTAGACTCACCCAGCATAAAAGATGCAACAACTGCAACAATTCCCAAAATGACTTTCTTCATGTTGATGGAAGGGATTCGTTTTGATCCCAAAAAGAAATCCTTTTCAAAATGTGTATGTCCGCTTCACTGCAAAAACAACAGCTCCTTTGAGTGCTAAAAGTCTTAGATCAGGTATTTTATACACTCAGAGTTGGATGGAGAGAGATGCATTGGGAAGGGTTAAAGCAAAGATTGGGGAAAGGGGTTCAACAGGTTTTCTGGGTGTGAGACAATCCTGGTGTGAATGTTTGGAATGGGAGCCCTACTATTCATGGGGTGCCCATTTCGTTTGTTTTGAACTTTAGTTTTTTGGCTGATGCCCAAACAAACATTCCACTCAATGCATCCTGAATGGGCTTTGGTAAAGATTTGATCTTAAGTGCATCAATGAGGCTTGAAAACATTATGCTCCCTCTGAAGAAGGAAAACCACATATTTGTATATCACTATTCCACCAAAGCATTAGCATCATTAGTTATTTTGACTGACTTTGCTAGCTAATGACAAGCGTGTTATCTGCCTGAAGTAAATCTGATGAAACGATGGTGATAATTGTTTTTTACAAAATATTTTGTCTATTTGTATTCTAATTGGAAACAGAAACAATCCCTTTTTCATCGCCATTATCCCCCATCCAACCTTTGAATATCAGTATGGCTGTGGCATCTGTAAAATATTAATAACCATGGAAAGGACCAACCATGTGATAAAGGTGCAACATATCAATAGTAAACAGATGAGAAGGGAGCAGTTGGGGGGGATGGGAAGGGTGGTGTGGATGAAAGCATGTAGGAATGAAAGGAAAAGCAAGGAGGGGGTTTCTGGTATACAGTATCTGTGTGTCAATTAACTCTCTTGTCATTCAAATATTCAGACTCAATGTATTTCACGGCATGGAAATTAGGACGTGGGTTAATTCCACTTGAGAACATTTTAGTCTTTTAACCACTATTAAACAATATTTTGGAGCTACAGACATTTTACCAATGAAATTGTCTATCTTCTGTATAAACAAATAGCAACTCTTAATCTGTCAAATGTTAATTGATTGTCTTTAGTCTATGATTAATGCAGGAGTTATTTTTGTGCAAAGAAGTATCTCAAAGGTTTCCAGAAATAGAGACATTTCTGTACAGTCCAAATGGTTTGAAATAGAAACTACAATGACATATCTATCAACACCCAACACTTGCAAACTTTTGCTGTTTTGCAATTTGATCCTTACATTTTAATTATACTTGAAAGAAAACATTCCACTTACAATATAATTGGAATTTCCTCAGCATTTTGCATAAAATACCATATCAAGCTCAAATATTATAGTTGCTGTCATAAACTACAAACGGACTAATCTTTCATCATTTTACACTATGAAAAACAGGTTCTGTACTGATTATTAAGAATAATTTTTGTATTGGCATATGGCAATAAAACCTATCAATATAAATAGTGCCAAACTACTATTACATAATAAATCAAATACACACATTATCTTAAAACTGCACTATTAAAGGGGAATTATGTTCAAAAATTTGTTTTCTTCCAGACAGCAACAAAGTGTGTGATTTTATTGCAGTATAAACATTATAGTAAGTCTGAAATAAAACAGTTTACGGTTATTTTGCAACTGTTTTTGGTGGAATTTGGAGCTACGCTTCCGTGCATGCATTTTAGGTCATGATAGACAAACACATTAGCTGGCTACAACATACAGCAGTTACGTTATAGTAAGCCTTAACAAAAACTGAATACGGTTATATTGCGACTTTATCTGTTATGGAAAAGTTCATCTGCAGGCTCACTAGCAATTGCTCAAGCCTTATGAATATACATTGGAAGATAGTAAATACTACTAAGCCTATTTCTGGCTAATAAGCTGTTAAAACGGTCAGTGGCAAAAGCCATACAGTTCATAGACGCTATGATGGAGGTAGATTTAATGGTTATGGTTATTATTAAAGGTTATTCAGTTTAACACAATGTTCAATGCTGTCTAGCGACTTCTGAAATGTGTAATGCTGTGGCGTAGTGGTTGAAGACAGTGCCTTTCATGTGAAGGACCTAAGTTTGAATCAATTCTGAACAACGATATGTATTAGTATTATTTGTGGCCCGCAATAAAATGTATACAGTTATAGAGTATTATTTCTATTTCTGGTAGATTCCACGATTCTCTCGTCTTTTCACTTGATGAAATAATTAGTCATCGTCCCCTTTATTGATAGTTACTGAATCAATGTCCTTCACGAATGAAAGAAAAATGTTTTGCCATGAAAGAAAAAATTAAGTTCTTATACCATGAAATGAAATTGCTTTGGCAGACTCACTAGCAATTGCTCAATTCTTGACTATTCCAGTATGTTAGTAGATACTGATAAATCTACTGGTATATGACTCTGTGGATCTGGGACCTTAAATGTGTTAAACAGCTGTCTGGCCAATAATGTGTTTTGTTTAGCAGAAAGAATCTGATTATAACATTTCATAACGGTACATTTTTGAGTGTTTTTCTAGAAGGATGACAAGCATTCTCCTTATCTGGTAAGTGAACACGTCTTTCCAGTTCCATTAACGTTGCCACACTTTGTTTCTATCTGAATGCATGGCCTTTAGATAACCTTTAGGTGCAGGCCTTTATATAAGCAAAGCTAGCATTGTTTCCCATAGTAAAGGTTGGTAGATCTGTGCAATGTTGTTACATAATTTTACAGAAAAACATGAGGGTTTAACACATTTTCATAGAGTTAAATAGCCCTGAGAAAATTTCAGATAACATCCCATTATATTTTTTTGGGCTATAAAACATTATGGATATGAAAGTGAAAGAAATATGTTCTACCTGTGGGATTAGACACCTTTCATGTAAGTATTCAGGTATGATTTTCAGATTTACGTGGAAGCAATGCAAGATCAGTCCAACTATTGGTATACACCGTTCGGGTCTGATGAACAGGGTCAGTTCAAGGCAAAAGGGACATACAGTAAGCAGTTGCTTCTCAAACGCTAGCAAGCTCCCAACTGCTAGGGGACATGAGGCCCCAAATCAAAATTGGCTTAGGGCCCCCAAAAGCCTAGAGCGGCACTGCTGATGACCAGATGAGTCTGATGCATCATTTCCATTGGTGTTTTACGCTGAAGGCCATAGTTTTAAAAAAAAATTATATTTTTTTGACACGAGCACCAGTCGGCCACTAGGCCATGGCCGAGTAGCCCGACTGTCACTTTGTGCCAAGCTCCAGACATTAGGACTTAGGGCTTGCGGATTGACGTGTTACATGCTGTGAAAACAGGATGTGTATCATTTTCTTTAGGCTTCTCCTAATGGTTTTTATCCCATCTAACAAACAGATCCCTGATGAAATAAAGAAACTAAAGCAACATTACTGGGAAGCAAAGTCTCAGAATTGAAAAAGTTGAAACGACCAAAGGTGGTATGATTCTATTGACTCATTAGAAAAACAGGGCGCTGAGACCGAGGCGTAGCCTGCAGAACCAATGACCTCTGAATTCTCCCAAATCCTACTATTAAAGGTAGACAGTTTTGATAAAATATTTGTATTTAACAAAATGTTGAATACACTAGCTTAGTTGCGGTGTCACGAGTGTAGGTGGAGAAGTAGCTGGTTTTAAGGAAGTTATTTTTTATTACATAAATGTATGTGTGCGTGTGTGTACAATGCCTTGCAGTTTATTGAAATTTCATATTGTTTCATATTTTATATTTAAACACTGAAACACTTCAGTTAATTCTTATATAGTGATGTTGGTGTTATGTTGGGAAATATATGTAAAAACAATTAATAACTGAAATATATCGCTTGCATGAGTATTCAACACCTTGAAGTTCCCAGTTCACACAAAATACTCCATCATTCCCACGGTTATAATTTCACTGCTCTATTCTCCTTTACCTGCATGCCCTCATTTTCGTTTCACAATAAAGTGCCTAGAGTCAAGCAGTGCTACAAGTGGATAAATGATTCATTCACAAGAAAATGAATATTGAAGTCATCTTTGAAAACGGTTTCAAGTTGTTGGTTGGTCCCAGCAACAATTTTAGTACTCAGAACACTTCTCTTTCTTCACATTTTATTATGTACCGAACTAAATTTACAGTTGATTACATCTTACACTTTTTTTTGCCATAAATCTATAAACAATACCCCATAATGACAAAAAATACATGTTTTAGATATGTTTTGACTATAAAAATTGACAAATTCATAAAAAATTAAGAAAACACAAATATCTCATGTGAATTGATCAGGCAGAAGTTAGCGATACAACCCTCAAATATGTTCCACATATGTGAGCACGATAGGATCAGTATTCCTGTAGAGAAAACTGTATCAATCTACCCAGGTAGTGGCTAGAAAAGGCATATTAATGTCACTTAGGTAAACTGAACAGGAAAATGTCAGACCAGGCCAATTTTTTCCACCAAATGTATATTTGAGTTGACACAAAATGCAAAGAAATGTACAACATTTGTCTGAACGGTTATGATCATTGGGGCCCTACTTCAATGCAGCAACTCCGAACAACCACAGTTGAGCTCATAGATGCCAGAGACATCACAAGGAACCACTGGAGTGTGACGAGGCAATGCTTTAGAGGTCATGTAAGTGTTTAATTAGCACTTAGAGAGAGGGGGACAGATTTGATGATTGTGCTAGGAAGAGAGTTGTTAGTGACATAAAAAGCGTGGACACCAAAAAGACTGGACACAACACTGAGCAATGTCCTGAATAGACACACCTTGTCTCTAATAAAGGGAATGACACTGTTTAGTTCCACTTGGTTTCAAAATTTACAATCATGTTTCCAAAAAAGTTGGAACACAGTGTTAAATTGAAATAAGAATAGAATGCAATGATATGCAAATCATCTCATCTCTCTCTCATGTTCATCTGCATATCCATTGTCAGGTCGCGGGGCAGCAGCTCCAGCAGGGGACTCCAAACATCCCTTACCCAAGATACATTTGGTAGCTCTGACTGCGGGATCCCGAGGTGTTCCCAGGCCAGTGTTGAAATATAATCTCTCCAGCTAGTCCTGGGCCTACCCCAAGGTCTCCTCCCAGCTGGACGTGCCTGGAACACCTCCCTAGGGAGATGCCCTGGGGTTATCCTTACCAGATGCCCAAATCATCTCAACTGGCTCCTTTCAATGCAAAGGAGCAGCGGCTCTACTCCGAGTTCCTCACGGATGACTGAGCTTCTCACCCTGTCTCTAAGGGAGATGCCAGCAATCCTTCTGAGAAATCACATTTCAGCTGCTTGTACCTGCAATCTAGTTCTTTCGTTCATGACCCAGCCTTCATGACCATAGGTGAGGGTAGGAACGAAAATTGACCGATATATCGAGAGCTTTGCCTTCCGGCTCAGCTCTCTTTTTATTACAATGGTGCGGTAAAGCGAATGCAATCTCCAGCTCCATTTTTCCCTCACTTGTGAACAAGACCCAGAGAAACTTGAACTCCTTTACTTGGGATAAAACCTCATTCCCTACCCGGAAGAGGCACACCACCGGTTTCTTGTGCAAATCATATAAACCTTAAATACAATATAAAATAGTACAAAGCCTAAATATTAAATGTAGAAACTGAGAAATGTTATTGTTTCTTGAAAAAGAAATGGTCACTATGAATTCGATGCCAGCAACAGATTTAAAAAAAGCTGAGACAGGGGCAACAAAAGACTGGAAAAGTTGTGTAATGCAAAAAAATAAAAAAGTTTATTGGCAACAGGTCAGTAACATAATTGGGTGTAAAAAGAGCATCCCAGAGAAGATGAGTCTTTCAGAAGTTAAAATGGGGATCAATCTATAATCAATCAAATTTATTTTATAAAGCCCTTTTTATATCAGCAGTTGTCACAAATTGCTTTCACAAAACACCCGGCCTTAAACCCCAGGGAGCAAACAACAATAGTGATGAACTACGTTGGCAAAATGTGCAACAATCTAAGAATAACGTTTCTCAATGTGAAATTGCAAAGGGTTTTGGGATCATCATATATGTTACATAATACCTTTAAAAGATTCAGAGAATCTGAATAAATCTCTGTACGCAAGGGTCAAAGTTGAAAGCCAATATTGGCTGTGCTCCTTCGGGTCCACAGGCGGCAATAAACAGCATTAAAAACACACGATTCTGTGGTGGAAATCACTGCATGGGCTCAGGAACACATCTGAAAACCATTTTCTGTGAACACACATTGATGCTGAATCCACTTATAACAGTTAAAACTGTACCATGCAAAGAAGATACCATACATAAACAAGATCCAGAAACGCTGTGATTTTCTCTGGGCCGAAGCTCATTAAAATGGACTGAGGCGAAGTGGAAAACTGACGAATCCAAGTCCTTAGGTCGGACAAATCAAAATTTGAAATGATTATTGTGAATAATGGATGCCGCGTCTTCCTGACTAAAGAGGAGACGGGTCTGTTCGTGTATCAGCACACAGTTCAAAAGTCAGCATCCGTGTTGGTATTGAGGTGCATTGGTGCCCATGGCATGGGTGAATTGTACACCTGTGAAGCCACCATTAATGCTAAACAATATATACAATAATGCAATATATTTTGGAGCAACATATGCTGTCATCCAGATGATGTCTTCAGAGAAGTCCTTGCTTATTTCAAGAAGGTAATGCCAAATATATTACCACAGCATGGCTCTGTAGTAAAAGAGTGTTTCAATTTGCAGTGGTTTCTCAATTTTAACTCAAAACCTTCCTTTCCAACTTTTTTGAAAAGGATTGAAAAAGGTGCAGTGGTCTCTTAATTTTTTTCTAGAGCTGTATATTACTAATTCTCCAAGCAAATGCAAATATTTGAGCACAACTGTAATTGCTCATTGACAGTAGTGAATGGAGGATGATATCAGGCATTCTCAAAGCAAAGTTTAAACATTTCTTTAATAAACATTAAACCACTGTACTCATTGTTATATGTTGTATGGTTATGTTGGTTGAAGGTCTCTATCAGAAGGGCCGACTGGCTACTTTTTGTATACAAAGCGGTTTGTCAGAAACTCCCATACGTAAATCTCTAGACTGGCTGGTTATATAGGTTCTATGGGTGTGGGGAAACTACTTTAAGTTTTTATGGCTCCAGCTCTTGTAATTACCGTCAATCAAAAGTTTGACGTGTTGGTCTCTATAGGGCACTTTAGAAGAAATGTTAAGTATGTGAGAATTGTGTTTTCATGAGTAAATTCTTGTTAATATATTTAGGTGTGGTATAGTTGAAAGCCTGATCCACAAAGAATACAGTTTTGTTCTGGTGGCATCAAAGTGGGGGGGTGGAGGCAGATCAGTACATTTTGGATTGTTAACTGCACCTGCCCTGTTGCAAAAATTTACATAATTTGTTAGCCTTTTGGGTTACTGCAGGTTAGTGTTGAAAAAAGATAACTTTGCCCAGAGTACTGTGTAAAATCTAATAAAGCCACCAAAGCTACAGGACCTATCAATATTCGGTACATGCCGACCATTCCTGTGAGTTTCACTAAGGTCAGCGCAAACCGGCTTAGCACCATCATGGTTGGGAGAAGGATGGTTGAACAAGTTGGACTGGCTACGTTGGGCTTGGGTAACACTGAATACCTGCAAATTCGACTGTAAAATGTTAGTTTGAGGAGTACATTTCTCAAAGGACATTGATGCCAGCTTACTTCCTGGTTGTGCGTGCAGTGTATCAACAAGCAAAACGCAATCGCCGGATCTGTTTCATAGAAACTACCATTCTTCCAAGCCCATTGGGTTGAGGCAAGTCCATAGTCATGTACTGGGAAAAATCACAAGAAAATCAATACTCTATATTAATCCCTTCCTTTGGATAATTCGAGATGGAAAGTCCATGCTGTTTTGGCTCTGTACAGTATTGTGTGCAAATTTGAATATGTTGAATTATTAGGTATGGTTGTCTGAGCTGTTTGTTATTTGATTATTTATCACACATTCTGCTACTGACTCTAAATATTTGTTTAGAGCCTCAGTGACCAAGGTTGTCAACATGTGGAGGGTGAAAATAATTTGAATACTCTACATTGTCTAATTTTGTTTAAAGACCTGTGGCACAATGTTTATAAAAATAGAGAAAAACAATCCCAGACAGCGGCCCTGAGAGACCCTGTATTCAAACACTACAGAAACTTCTGTTGAAAAACTAAGTTCTATTGGATATGTGTGATTGGGATTCCTTAGAATGTCCTGATAAAGAAATCCCAGGTGTCTTCAGCAATCAGCAAAAACAACCGGAAAATAAGTGTCTTAGAAATCACCATCAACCTCCAGAATGTTTGGGTGAAAGCGTCACAGTCTATAGTTGGCAGAAGTCTTTGACAGCAGATTGACAAAGGATTTCACTGGAAGACGGAAACCTTTGATCAGCACCAAAAACATAAAAGGTCTGATTAGCATTTTCTAAAAAGTACAAAGATGAGACAGTACAGTTTCAGAGAGGCAAAGCATGCATGGCTGCTTCTGGAACAGGCTCACTCATCTTCATTGTGGATGTACTGATTGATGGCAGCTGCAAAATGAATTAAGAAGTTGAATGTACAGCAAAATGCCGCCAGACGCTTCGGGGGAACTTGACAATGAAACAATGACTTGAAATACATAGTCAACACAATGATTTAATATACATTTCACTTGCTGAAGAGGAGAATGAAATCCCCAAAACAAATAACAGCTCAAAATGACAAATGCTGTGATTGCGTGCCAGGGATTATAGACTAAATGATAGTTGATTTAATTCTTAAATTTGCTTTAAGCTGAATTGTTCAAAAACATATGCTCACGTTAAATGGGGTATGGAACTCTAAAAGTGGTGTTATTCTTGGTGTCATAAATCTGTTTGAATTGGTGGAAGGACACGGGCGCAGAGACGGTATGCTGGTAGTGATCCATGTGTTTAATGAACAAAGGAAACAAAAGAACAAACTTACAAACTGAAAGCAGACAATGACAGGGTGTAGTAGCGCCTACAGCTGACAACCAAAATAAACCACCACTGTGGTAAAACACTCAACATAAATAGGTTCCCCAATTGGAGGCAATAACGAACACCTGCCTCCAATTGGGGAAACCAAAGCACATCGAGGTGGCTAGAGCCATCTCTTTTGGCCATGTCCTGACTATGACCCCAGCCAGCGCAAAGGTGGCTAGGGGCATAGCCAGGACAAGACAGTACCCCCCCCCAAAGGCGCGGGCTCCCGACCGCAAGATGAGGAGAACCAAGGGGGGGCGGGTGGGCCGGCAGCAGACCGACCGGGGAAAGCCCAGCACCCGGAGC
>JACXGJ010011537.1:0-19722 GCA_016801105.1 Esox niger | reverse complement strand
TCTGTTCTCCTCTCTTCACTGTATTCTCTGTTCTCCTCTCTTCACTGTATTCTCTGTTCCCTCTTCACTGTATTTTCTGTTCTCCTCTCTTCACTGTATTCTCTGTTCTCCTCTCTTCACTGTATTCTCTGTTCTCCTCTCTTCACTGTATTCTCTGTTCTCTCTTCACTGTATTCTCTGTTCTCTCTTCACTGTATTCTCTGTTCTCCTGTCTTCACTGTATTCTCTGTTCTCCTGTCTTCACTGTATTATCTGTCCTCTCTTCTTCACTCTTCTCTACTCTCCACTCATCTCTACTCTCCTTTTCTCCTGTCTTCCCTTCTTTCCAATCCTTTCTCCTCCACTCATCTGTTCTCCTCTTCACTGTCTTCTCCTCCTCTCCTCCTCTCCCCCTCTCCTATATCTGATTTCCAATAAAATGAATGTTATATGTGGATAAAATGTCATCCCCACAATAAGTTCAGTTTATGACCGGATGGAAGTAGATAGGCAGAGAAACAGACCAAAGCAGTGACAGACAGTGGGCCAAGCCGACACTCTAACCCTTGTTGCCAAGTGGGCACGTGTGATCTGGAGTCAGAGTTTAAACCACTACACCGCCCTTCGGCACGCAATTCCTGTCCACTTCATTTTAAAGAAACCCTTTTTCTCTTAGTTAGGGTTGAACAATGGTGTTATTACAAATTCCTGCTTGTTCTCAGACCCATTCAACCATCTTGAGCCTGTCAGTCTGTTTTTCTGCAAGAGATTACAAGATCAAAATATGATTCCTGGAAATATGCTCCTTTAACCTCTCCATCCCTCTGTTCCAAATGGCACCCTATTCCATTTACAGCCCCGTTTCCAAACATGTTGGGGGCGCTGCATAAAATGCAAATAAAAACAGAATGCAATGATGTGCAAATTATTTATCCCTAGATTTATTTGAAAATAGTGCAAAGACAGCATATCAAATGTAGAAACTGAGAAATGGGATTGGTTTTGGACATTTTGAATTTGCTCCCAGCATCACGACGTACTGTGTTCACAGCCAGTGGTCTTCGGACTTGTTCCTGAGCCCATGCAGTGATGTCCACTACAGAACCGTGTCTGTTTTATAATGCAGTGCTGTCTGAGGACCTGAAGATCACGGCCATCTAATATTAGTTTTAGACCTGGTTGCTGACATACAGAGATTTCTCCGGATTCTCTGATTCTTTTAATGGTTTTATGCACCATAGATGATGAGATCCCCAAACACTGAGATACGTTATTCTTCAATTGCACTACTTGCCTGGGCACTTGTCTTTCACAGAGTGATTAATCCCTCCTCAACTTTAATTCTGAAATCCTCGCCCTCTCTGGGATGATCTTTTTATACCCATTCATGTTACAAACCTGTTGCCAAGTAACCTAATTAGTTGTGAGATATTCCACCAGGTTTTTAGTTGCCTCTGTCACAGCTTTTAGAAATTAGCTGCTGGCATCAAATGGGCATCAAGTGTGCAAATATTGTTAAAGAAACAATAACATGTTTCACTTTCAACATTTGATTTGTTGTCTTTCTAATATTTTCTATTGAATATAGGGTGTAAATTATTTGCACATCATTGCATTCTGTTTATGATTCTTTTACATTTTACACAGCGTCCCCCATTTTTGTATATGACACCCTCTTCCATATATATGACACTCTATTCCATATATATGACACTCTATTCCATATATATGACACTCTATTCCATATATATGACACCATGTTCCATATATATGCCACCCTATTCCATATATATGACACCATGTTCCATATATATGCCACCCTATTCCATTAGACTTTTAGTTCTCATTTATCTTTACTTCATGTAAATATGTATTGACTTCATAACAAATTTCTAAGACGTGCGTTGATTGAAAGCTAAAGAAAAGCTACGTGTAACTACGAGACTTCATACACACACAGGCCAATGGAATGGTTTTAGTCTTTGTCCTGCAGATTTTAAGTCTCTCTGGATGTCCAGTCTTTAAAGAGAGAATGTCATTTCCTGTGGCTTTTGAGTTCCATGCCACTCAACATCCTGAGCCCGGTCTAACTTCTAATTTTAGCCCTCAGTCTCTCGGCTCTGAGTTCATTCACACTGAACACCTACTGTGTAGTACCCTCGTTTTCCCTCAGGCCTTTTAGGGTGAAGAACTACATAGGGAATATTGTGGTAACTAGGACATGGTGTTCCAGTGCAAGGTAAAACCTTGTTTTTGAAGAAGTGAAAAAGAAAACAATGTACTGAACTGAAAATACGTCCTCAAGATTTTCCTGGGAAACCACTTGACTGAACTCAACCCTCAAAAACACATTGGGGAAATTAAATTAAGAACCGAAAGTCTGTAGCACAAATGGCAGACTAATCCTTAGAGTAAACTTTTGCATATAGTACACGACTTCTGACTAGAGATGTATTCCCTATATAGTACACGACTTCTGAATAGAGATTTATTCCCTATATAGTACACGACTTCTGACTAGAGATCTATTCCCTATATATTACACGACTTCTGACTAGAGATGTATCCCCTATATAGAACACGACTTCTGACTAGAGATTTATTCCCTATATAGTACACGACTTCTGACTAGAGATCTATTCCCTATATAGTACACGACTTCTGACTAGAGATTTATTCCCTATATAGTACACGACTTCTGACTAGAGATTCATTCCATATATAGTACACTACTTCTGACTAGAGATTTATTCCCTATATAGTACACCTCTGGCCAGTGATCTAATCCCTGCTTAATACAATACCTTTAACCGGGCCTTGTCAATTTTCTAGACATATGTCTTCCCCATCACTTTCTCACTCAGGATATTTGCTTGGCCAGTTTGAGTTCAACCAAAATACATTGTCTTCTTACTTACACTGCGCCTTTCTTTTATTCGAGTCTCTGGTTTCAAATGGGTGTTTTCTCCACTGTCAGCAGCACACGGCCAACGACACATTCCCACCGGTCCAAAAATAATCCCTGTTCCCCATCTAGAGCCCTCGTTACTACCAGAGCCTTAGGGGCCCGGTTTGTAAGTAGCACACTCGGTGAACGGTGCCATTTGGGACAGAACAGGACCTGGTTGAAATCTGTGCATTTAGCCTGTCAGAGTCCATTAGAGGTCCGTTTCGCAGGCCTCTGAGCTGTAGGAATATGTTCTGTCGGAGGAGGGGAACATGCCTTGTGGCTTGAACAGCAACCTGTTCCCCAAATAGTGTTCTAGTTTTATCCGGGGGTCCATAGGGTTCTGCTGAGAATAGTGTCCCCTACAAGGAGCAGGGTACCATTTTGAAAGGCAAAAATACAGAGAGTGTTTTGATCTGCTTTACCTCACTGGTGACCCACTCTCCCTCCCTCTCTCCCTCTCTCTTTCTCTGTCTTTCCATCACTCTTTCTCTCTGTCTTTTCATCTATCTCTCTGTCTATAAATCAGACACTATAACAAGAAACATGATTCCCGCTGTTTCAGGACGAGTGCATTTGAAAGTTGCAATGTAACACAGCTTTAGCGTAAAGGCTGTAACCCTAGTGATAGCCAATATATCAGTCTGAAATGTAAGGATGGACTGGTCCAAAGAGAAGGCTTCAGCGCTAGGTGAACACGGTCATGTCCAGATATATTGGTGGTTTACTTCGGACCTGTGATTCACAAATTGTTTTGGTCGGCCCTAATGCCTAAAAATGTCCCAACCCACATCAGTGTTAGCCATTCTGACCCTTGACCTCTTGTGGGTTTTCTTGTGTGTTCAGGGTGGCAACGTGCTGACATCTGCCAGGTTCTCCCTGCCCTCCATGGCCTCCAGGACATCTTTCCCAGAGGTCACCAATGTCACCAACTACCTGTGAGTTACAGCTTTGTGTGTGTTTCCATAAGATATTAATATGTGTGCAGGTGGGGCTGTGTGGATATTCATTGTCATAAAGGCAGTTTAAATATGGCACTGGGTGTGCCTGGGTATTTCTATGCTTTATTTAGCTCCCCTGTATTTCCACGTTTTCAATACAATAGCCAGTCTTTATTTAACTCCCCTGTATCTAAACCCATAGGAGAGAATCAAAGGGGAGTTTGTCTGTTTGAAACAAAAACAACTTCAACATACATTCTAAAAACCTGAATTTGTCTGGCAAATTTAACGTCAAACGAAATCTTGCAGCAACAGAACCCTTTTATTTAGTGGGTCACCCCTTTTTCCATTCCAGAGTCTGTGTAATAGGGCTTGTGTCTGCTCGGTGTACCCTGTCTTACAGAAGAGAGAATGGCAGTGGAGTGTGTCTGGACCTCCAGGTGATTGACAACGTGTCTGGGGCCAAGGTGGAGGAGGAGTCAGAAACGCATCACTTCCTGGCTGGGAACTTGTACAAGCCCAGGAGACGGGTAGGTCCCAATCAGCACACATGATCACTGTGCATTTATATAATGTATCAGGTATTGATGTGGGGGACAATGGAGTGTACATTTACAAAGACATGAACTACATTAACATTACAGCTTCAACAGCACTTGATCTTAATATGCACTTTATGAACAAACCCAGTTCTTTAACTGTTAAATGAAATAAACCCAGTTCTTTAATGGTTAAATGAAATAAACCCAGTTCTTTAACTGTTAAATGAAATATACCCAGTTCTTTAACTGTAACATGAAATAAACCCAGTTCTTTAACTGTAACATGAAATAAACCCAGTTCTTTAACTGTTAAATGAAATATACCCAGTTCTTTAACTGTAACATGAAATAAACCCAGTTCTTTAACTGTTAAATGAAATATACCCAGTTCTTTAACTGTAACATGAAATAAAGCCAGTTCTTTAACTGTAACATGAAATATACCCAGTTCTTTACCTGTTAAATGAAATAAAGCCAGTTCTTTAACTGTAACATGACAGAAGATCAGTAGCTGTTGATCTGTTATATCTTCTCTGTCCTCCCTGACAGCACCAGCCCCATTGACTCTCCTCTCATTCATTCCTCTCATTTCTCTAATGCCTCCTCCCCTCTTTAGTACCAGTCCCACTATAGCAGACACTTCATGACTCCAGGAGACCATGAGCGTCAGGACAGGGAGATCTTCCAGAGGAACATGAGGAGTCGCATGGAGACGTTCAAGACCACCCGACACAAACGCCACAGCCACAAAAAGGATCGCAGCCAGAAGAAGGCAGGAACACCTCTCCTTCTGCATTGAGAGAATGTTCTTATGTAATGATGTAAATTAGACAGAGGAAAAGGATAAAGGGAGGCAGGTTAAGTTTCATAAAGGCTTCCAGAGTACAGGACACGTAGCGTTGAAAGGATTGCATATAGTCATCCATATGAGTGTTCAGTTAGGAGGTCTCTGAGCCTACACTGGTCAGACGGAGGAGGATACACAACTAATGGAGCAGTTTTATCATAATCCACTACCTCGCTCCGGGCCAGGTGCCATTCACCAGCACATCTCACTCTGTGACTTTTTCCCCATCTCTCCCTGTGACTGTCTGTCACTCTCACTGTCCCTGTGACTGTCTGTCACTCTCACTGTCTCTGTGACTGTCTGTCTCTCTCTTAGTTTCTCTCTGTCTGTCTCTCTTTCTTCATATGTTGATTTGCATTTAATTGTACAGGGCTTTATTGGCCTAAGAAACATTTGTTTATATTGCTAAAGCAAATGAAAATTACAAAATCTCTAATAAATAACAAAATGTAAAGAAAAAATCTAATCTCTCTGTCTCAGGCTCCATGTATCCATGTATTTGTCTCGTCTCGTCTCCCTCTTTGTCTCTTATAAATGTCCTAATGCATGTCCCTACTCATTTTGCTTCTCAATAGAAATATCATGTTGCTTCTCTAAAACCACTAATCTTATTAATATTTAAATCTGACTGTGGAATATAAGTGATTCACTTGTATTCCAAACTCACATTCTTTAGGCCTTTTAAGGTCAACCAGCCAGGAAGTCTTCCATTGTACCACGCCATTGTGAATTTGAAAAGCAAATAATTACGTTTGGTGTGTTGTCGTTTGCTTTATGTGTGTGTCAGGATTTTTATTCATGAATAGAACCAGGGCCTTTGGTTAGTTCTCTGTTGCGGAGGGGAGAAATATGAAAAATAGCAGGGGTTCCTGCGGGTTCTCTGTAATATGAAACACATTTATAAATTATTTTCCACAGCGGAGAGGATCAGACGTGAAAGAACAGGATCTCAATGACAAACCTCGACGAAATGTTAGCTGGCAAGACAAAGGTTGGTTGGCCTGTTTTGTCTGAGATGACATAGGCCTACTTTTCATTTAAATGATTTAACCACCGCACTGATTAAACCGTTGTGAATAAAATGTGCCTTCCATTTATTCCTTCCATTTTGAGTTACATGTGTAATATGTTGTTTATGTGTAATCTATGGGTTGAATCGCTATTATACCTCAGTTTGTCATGACATTCCGAGTTCGAAACCTGGTGCTTTTGATGTTATGGGCCAAGATTCGGTGGTAATGCATTGTGGGTACTGTAGTGTTCATGTGTAATGCCCACTTAGACCCTGTCGTAGTTCCGGTTGACTCTGAGGAGGAGAAAGGGGAACATTCAGAACCAGAGAAGGAGGAGGACGTTGGCATCACCTTCGTAGCTCGCAAAGTTCCAGAGACGCCGAAGGAACGGCCCAAATCTGGTAAGGACACACCTCAATTATATGAGCTATGACAGTGTTGTTCTACCAGGCTAGCTGTCAACCACACAGTGTGGTCCTACAAGGCTAACTGAAGACCATACGGTGTGGTTCTACCAGGCTAGCTGAAGACCATACTGTGTGGTTCTACCAGGCTGGCTGTGGAACCCAGATAGAGAAAATACATTTTATTGAGAAAATGCACTGTTGTCATTCCTTGACGTGCCACCCCTCTGCCCTGCCTCAGTGCCGTCGGCTCTGGAGGTCTGTCAGAGCCCGTCAGCAGCCCCTCCGTCCCCCACATGCGGTGAGAGGAACCTGCCATGGAAGAGCGGCATCGGCACCCTGCCGGTGTGTGTTTCCATGGAGGCCACGAAGATCATCCCCATTGACCTTCAGCAGGCCTGGAACCAGAGCATCTCTTCCCTGGAGAGCCTGGCGTCGCCGTCCATCCCCCCAGAGCCGCTACACCCCCGCGTCAGCGCCCTCTCCAGGCTTGGAGGGGCCCGGCCCGCTTCCTACTCCGCCGGTGGAACCGGTGGGCCCAGTTACCCCGGTGCTGGTGGAGGAGCATCCCGGTCCATCGTGGCTCAGGGCATCGCCCGCTTTGAGTTCCCCCGCGGGGAGGAGAAGGAAGAGGAGGAGAGGGCCCTGTCCGACAAAGAGCAGGAGATGCAGCCCCTCATGTCCTCCTCTGTCAGACCCTCTGGGCCAGCACCTCCGCCCCCTCCCTCCCTGGGTCTCGGGAGGAGGAGGAATCCGTGTGTGTACCTGAGGAGTCTGGTGACGTCTCCACCGTCGGGCACGGAGCCGCCAGCGCGCAGCAGAGGGCCCACTCAGCTGTAGTGGCGCGGTCTCATCCACACCCGTGGGCAGAAGTTGTCCCATAAACACAGATCCAGGATCAGTCGTGTCCCACGTCCTAACCAGTAACACCAGGAGGTACCACTGACTGTAGATCAGTTGTTAGAGACAATCAGAACCGCCCTCACTGCCTCATACACTGCACCGCAACAATGACACACACGCACACACACACACACACCTAAACGTGCGCAACTCAAAGACACACACATCCGTGACACACACAAACTCAAAAACACAAACCCACGTACATACCCAAACACAAAACCATAACACATTCAAACACGCCACACGCACACACACACACACGCACACACGCACACACCCACACACCCACACACCCGCACACACACACACACACAGCATTTCAGCTCAGGCCGTCCAACCCCTCTGCTCTGGTAGCTCTTTCACCCAGTGAGAGTATCAACTCTCATCTTTTCCACCATAACTCCTGATCGACCAACAGGCCAATAGATTCAGACATACAGCATTAACGCGACGTTCATCAACAGCATTGGACCGCAGATGTGGCAGCTGGTACAGCCACAGAGAAACAAACAGGTAGACAGACCGTCAAGCAGGCAGACAGACATTGCGTCAATGTGGGGGGAAACCACTTTCCATATGACTCTTATATTCCCCCCAGCTGGACGCTATACTGTTCTGTTCATTGTATTCACTCAAATTTAAGTCAATGTAAAGATGTAAACCTTCTGACTGTCCAGATTGCTAGTGTGTCCAAATCTTATTGAGTGTGTCGGTCAGGGATAGAAGACTCTATTTACCCTTGTCTACCCCCCTCTACACCCCCCCCCCTTCTACTTGTATCCTTCCCTCATGTTCTGTTGTCCACCAGTCCAAACCACAAAAAAGGCTAAACTTCCAGCCAGTTAATGGAGAGGGGAAAGGAAAGAGTGAGAGACAGAAAAATGAGAGGGGGGAAGAGAGAACAGAGAGAAATTGGAATGAGAAAGGAGAGAGAAAGGATAGAGAGATGGAAAGAGAAAGACGAGAGAGAGAGAGAGAGAGAGAGAGAGAGAGAGAGAGAGAGAAAGAAAGGTGTGTGCCAGATGAACTGGGTCCGTAAGCTCCTAGCTGTCATGTCTCTGCACAGCCAGAAATCTGAGACCCGAACACACTTCACGTGACGAGCTTAAAGGCCCTCTGATGTCATTAACTTGCCACAATACCAGCCCAGAAAGAGCCCTGAAGTTTGAAGACGATAACCACAGACTGTTTCCGATTCTGATGATGCTGTCTTGAGACCAGACCCTCAGATCCCCTCTGCGGTGTTCAGTCTGGCCCGGAGGATGTCCCGATCGGGGTTCAGTATGGACTGGTGTTCAGTCTGGACTGGAGGATGTCCCGATCGGGGTTCAGTATGGACTGGTGTTCAGTCTGGACTGGAGGATGTCCCGATCGGGGTTCAGTATGGACTGGTGTTCAGTCTGGACTGGAGGATGTCCCGATCGGGGTTCAGTATGGACTGGTGTTCAGTCTGGACTGGAGGATGTCCCGATCGGGGTTCAGTATGGACTGGTGTTCAGTCTCTACTGGAGGATGTCCCGATCTAGGGTTCAGTATGGACTGGTGTTCAGTCTGGACTGGAGGATGTCCCGATCGGGGTTCAGTATGGACTGGTGTTCAGTCCGACCCGGAGGATGTCCCGATCGGGGTTCAGTATGGACTGGTGTTCAGTCCGACCCGGAGGAAGCCTCTGGGAGCCACAGGATCCTTTTAGCCGCCTCATTATAACTGCATGGTTAGTTTAACACACCCGCTGAGTCCACGTCACAGATAGTTACTTCACGTCCTCAAATGTTTTTCAGGAATGAATTTGTCTGTTTCCCTCATTGTGTACAGGGTAGTCGGGTGGGTGGGGGGTTGGGGGCAGTCAGGCTCCATCCCGAAATAGTGCCCTAACCTCCAGGGCTCTACGGACATATGCACCATAATATTTAGCTCTGCGACGTGGAATCAAAATGTAGGCGCGACAGGGCTCTTGAATAGGAAGGGTTCTGGCTTACATATTTCCAGACGGGCACCGAAACGTATTTTCGGTATGTAGACGCTCACCTGCACCTCGCAAACAGAAGGCGAGAGTAGAGCCCTGTGACCTATGTAGTACGCCACTTTTTACCCATTACCTTTGACCTCTGGTCAAAAGCAGTGCGCTATATTGTGATTCCGGAGGGATGCGATTTGAGACATGCAGAATCCCCCGTACAGTAGATTGACTTGAAATGAGCACTTAACCTTTAACCCCCGTCCATCTGTCCTTTGGATACCATGTCATATGTATTGGCCCTATGCGTGTAACTTATTTTATATTTATTCTATCAATGTTTCTCTTATATAAAAATATGGAAGGCATTTTTTGTAAACGCTGCTACAAAAACTACTTGCGAAGCTACGAAGAATTGTTTTATTAATTACCAAAGTGTATAGACGAGCTAAACGTTTATATAATACAATGATGACCCATGTACTATTCATTGCCTTAATCTGTTACTGTGCTAAATTAGATCTCCTGATGCTGATTATGTTTTTGGCTAAATATGCTTTTGTTGTGTAAAGCAGGCAGTGCCTAATCTGAAACTGATTATGAAACAAAATATGAAGTTAACTGAGAGCATTGTAGAGTAGTATCACAGGTCTACTTCAGCGTGGTTTATCCATCATTAAGCTGTATGGGCAACATTCTCTATGTTAACAAAGTCCTCTATTTCTACATTTATTTAATGACATTTTTAAATCACGGAGTACTTCAGTGATTCATGTTCGCATATGGTTTGCCAAAGATTCACACTAAATCCTAATTTTGAGTTGAGCTTACTGAATCTCCTATCAGTCTACGATGTGGCAATGTAAACAACCAGATTACACCCCTCTGTCCCAGAATGCACGGCAATGTAAACAATCAGATTACACCCCTCCATCCCAGAATGCACACCACACACCTATAGAGAGATTTCATAAAAACTCGGAGGTTCCAGCCCTGAATGGCAATTGGCTGAAAGTTGTGCTCTATCAGACTGTAGACCACGAATGTGAAAAAATAAGTACTTTTTCAGTTATAACTTGGTTAGTAAGAGGTTTAAAATAGCAATAAGGCACATCAAGACTGTGGTTTATGGCCGAGAAAACACAGCTAAAGGCTGCATCCAGGTACTGCATTGTTTTGGGCCTAAGAACACCCCTTAGCTGGGTTATATAGCACGCCAGCCTTTAGCTGGGTTATATAGCACGCCAGCCTTTAGCTGGGTTATATAGCACGCCAGCTTTTAGCTGGGTTATATAGCGCGACAGCCTTTAGCTGGGTTATAGACCATGCCCCTGGTTCACTATTCTTTAAATACTATAGGGACATATGTCTCTGACACTTATACTGTCATTATAACAGACTCTTCAGTGTGAAAAGATGGCAGAGGTACAGCATGTTGCAAAGGGGAAGAAGAAACTTTGCGTTTCAAATGAAACAATATTCCCTATCTGCTGGTTTTGACCAAGTGGTGAAATAATTGGGGAATATTGTAGCATTTGGGAAACACTGTAGTTGAACATTGTTTGATCTGAGTGCTTGAGCTGTTTCATATTGTTATTTTGGTTAAGGTTTTTTGTTGCTATATGTGACTTAAACCTCTCGTATTTTCCAGTTATTAACTCAACAAAAACAGGATTAAAAAACATGGAAATGTTCTAAACCCTGGTGTTTTTATGGCTATTCGTTTTTAAAGTATTTGTTTTTATCTGAGAATCGACAGGTTGTTGTAAAAAATTGAATCTGTGCCAAAATGTTAACTTTGGCCCAGGCCCAGAATCGAAGTAAATAAATCAAAAGGAGTGCTTTTATGAATGAATGCTCTTGGTCTGTGCTTTATTTCTGTACTAGCATATAGCTGAAGGATCACAGTCACCTCTACAACAAGATGGTACATAATTTGCTTGGCAGCGTGGAGTTATTAAATCCACAGTAAATAAAACTGAGTGAGACTAGGATTGTCAGTATATCAGTAAATACAAACCCTGACCCTAACCCAGATGTTATTAACAATTTACAAACCCAATGCTTTTAACACCCCCCCTCATCCCTGAAGTGTCAGGCCTTCTGGATCAACCATAGATTTTGGTGGGATATATTCTGAACGACACCCTTATTCATTAAGCAGTGCAGTGTTATCAGCAAAAGCTGATCAAAGTAATGAACTATACACGGAATAGTGTCTTCAGGGAAGAAAAAAGACACGGAATAGAGTGTCTTTAGATTTCAGAAGAACTGTGACCTGAAAAGGGTTGGATAAAGGAGAGGCACTCTCTCTTCCGACATCCCAGAGGCCTGGGTAAGGCTCGCTAGGACTCTCCCAGCTGGGCTGCTCAAAGGAAAGCGTTCCATTTATGTGCTAATGTGGCATTTTGTCCCGAGTACAGAGAGCCGCTGGAGACGAGGTCAGACAGGCTGCGACCGAAATGGCAGCATATTCCCTATGAAGTGTATTATATTCTTCAAAACAGTTTCCAGGAGGCTCCATTAGGGGTTCATTAAACTGAAACTGAGGGGAGTACCTACAAGTTCTTTGAAGAAACCTTCATTCTTGAACCGCATCTCCGTAATGTTATTTTCCATGACATCAGTGTTAGAAGGTCGCATAGTATGATTTTAAATGTAAACGACAGTCAACTGTATTCGGACTTGCAAGTGGTTTGGTAACCTCTTCCAGACTCATGTGCGTCAATGGTGTTTTGGCGTGATGTGTTATATCTACACCGAAATGGCTACGACTGAACCAGATAATGTTTCTAATTTTCTGTTTGTATTTATATCATTTATGGTTTCAAATTTAAATTTGATGTTCAGCTGTATGTACTCTATCCAGGTAGCCTTCGAGAGTTTCAGACCCATTTGTTGATTGATGCCTATTAAATTGCGTCCATGGACAGGGGAAAAGTTTCAAACAGACCTTTGATTAAGAATGAAAAATGCAGATCTCATACAAGTTAGAAAACATAATCATTGAGTTTTTTAATTCGTAATTAAAGTGCTTGAATCTGACCAGTAGAGAGTATGGCAATCAATCAGTGTCTGTAGTGCACCGCGTTTTTAAACACAAGTTTGATTGAATTAATCATCTTATTTTTTCCATTTCATTCTGTTCAGGGGCATTTTGTTGTATTTCACCTAACTACAGTATAACAGTTTATTGCTATTCAGTTAGATATGGATACCGTTCAACTGGGCGATAGAGGTGTGTATCGCCCAATCAACTGGCAGAGCAGTGCTCCAACCCTACTTTGAATATTATAACTCGATGGGAAAGATGGCACTGATATTTTGAATAAAAGCGTGGGGCAAAAATGGGCTTGGTGGGGTTTATATATAAATAGGCGTGTATGTAAAAGGTTTAGCTAACATTTGTAGGTATAGTCCCAAGATTAGGGAGGTGGGGTATTTTTCGGCATGCAGGAATATAGCTTTGCCGAATTTACCCCCGACACTAAACTTGCTTAAAATTGTCTTTGCCCGGAAAGATTGTGGTCTTGTCCTAATTTGACTTTATAGATGCAAAAGGAGCACATTACAGATATAATTTATAAAATGGAATAAACATTTCAGGGCAATGATGGCTGAATTATTCTTACACTTTAGAAAACGCTAGTCAAATAAGATATGACCGATTTTAATACACTAGAAACATAGCCAACCGAATACTGCTGATGGTGCCTTCCCACGCGATCAACCGGCCTTAAAGCTTTTTGCAACGAACATCAGTGAAATATGTAGGCTAAACTGTCCTCTCAACAAGAAAAATGAGAATCGCGGGTTCAGGTAAAGGGTGGGGGGGCACAACACCATCAACTTGTGGGGGTCTTGTGAGCCTGTGAGATCAATCAATGTAGACGGCTGGAGAGGCTAAACTATATACATTCCGATCTGAAACTAGTTGAAAAGCATTGGACGTGCTTCGGAAGACAAATTTCCCGACATCAATTGTCCTGAGTTGGCAGGGAGTGGCTGCTATGAACGAGGGTTCCAAAAACTGGATAATGGGCCTAGGTGAGAGGGTAAGATGAACTACCTAGCTAGTAGGCCAAATGTTTTTGGCCTTGTGACGTGCCCTAAGAGTATTTTAGTTGGATGTTTTTGCAATCAAGAGGATATAGCTACTTAGTTGGTTCCAAATCCATTGTTGGCCTCACAACATAGCATCACATTTTCCAGCAGAAAAAATGTGGAAAAGAAGCAGACTTCTTGACTATTTAAACATTTCCCACTTTACGGCTCGTGCTTCCGGTGAATGACAGCCAGGGGGTATGTGTTACTCGTGTTCTGTGGGGATCTGAGGGCACACTCCAACAGGGAATGTCTATTAATATTTTGTTAATGTCATTCCAAGGTATTCCCTTGGATGTGCGGCTTGGCTCCGTCGGAGTCTGTAATGTGACAGTGTGTTTGCCGTGTCAGTTCTCAACATTCTCCTCTGGGACCCCCAGCCGTTCCATGTGTTTTGTCCATTCCAGAGAATCCCTGTTTCGGCTCGGCATCTAATCACCAAGCAGTTGAATCCGGTGTGTCAAGTGAGCTAGAACCAAGCTACAATAACAGTATCCCCTGCCGGTTCCTGACAGTTCCGAGAACCTCTGTGCTGGGCTACAGTTCACAGGCCTAGTTGTACTGTTCCCGGGTTATCTTTGGAGGAAACCGTTTGGGAAAACACACATTGCTCAAGTACAACGGTGTTTTTACTATGGGACATGTTGCTAGAGTGGAGCAGTTTTCACGATGCGCTACGGCCTTGTCTTGTGATCCTTCCGCTGCTCGTTCCATCCTGTTATCCTGTGGCGTCGCGTGTGATACGGCCCGGCCACCCTGTCGGCATTCCTTTTTTTCCAAGAAATCAAAAAGACGAATGCTGTTCCAGCTCGGACCTGGACAGTGGGTGGGGCCTAACTCACATTTCATTCTCCGGAATCTGAAGCGGCGCTGGATCAGAATCGTCCTTGTTGCTGACGGTGCCGCCCGGCCCATTCCACTCAAATCCGTCAGTAGTGTTTTGAGTGGTAACCCTTGTGACATCCAATCCCCTGTTTGTTGCTTTACACCGTAGCCTATCATAAACCCTAATAGAGAACAGTATTGCCATGGGGGGGTGCTCTGTGCCGCTTCGTCGGCGCCGCTGGGTTGATTCCGTCGTAAATGTCACCTGTCGGTCTCAGCGGTCTGAACCAAAAACATCTGTTTTGATGTACAGCAACTGGGCTCTGATCTGTTTGACCCCTCCAGCTGTTCACTTTACTCAGGTTGTGTGTGTGTGTGTGCGTGTGTGTATGGGGGGGCGGGGTGTGTGTGTGTGTGTGTGTGTGTGTGTGTGTGTGTGTGTGTGTGCGTGCCTGTATCTCAGTGTAAAGCCCATTAGGAAAATTCCCCATCGGATAACCGCATACATTCATTTTCGGTCACCTTTCATTCACAGCTATGCATTTGATGTCCCGTTTGAACGGTCCTGTCCTGGTCATTTCTCATCAACTGGTCAATGAACTCGCCAATCAGCTTTCAGTCCAGCTTAGTCCAGCCGGGTGCAGCTTGGCCAGGTTCGAGGTGGAACAGTATGTGGTGTAAGATTGTTGTGTCTGGCTTTGAACTGGCAGCCAAGGGTCAAGGATCAGAAGGGCAATTATCTCCAGAGCTGTTTTCTAATGGAAGGTAATGGTTTGACCATGGGGGTGGAAGTCTTAACAATTTAGGGTCTGGCCCCGATCTCTCCCTGCCTGTCAGCGGTCCTGAGCCCTGCTCTGCTAGGGGACACTGGGGCCCGGCTGGATTTGGAGCAGGGAGGATGAGATCCGACTGTGTGTGGCAGACCTGTGTTCCAAATCACACCCTGTCCTTCATGAAGTGCATTACTTTAGGACAGTGTGATCACAGGGGACACTGACCGTGGGGACCTAAGGGATTATGTGTTAGTTACTGGCCACTGTTAGAGCTGTAACAGGGGGTCAGCAGAGAGAGGGAAAATTAGGGTGCCTTTCAAAACATTGTTCCCTACAGAGGCACTCATTTTGACCAAGGGGGCCATGCTTTGATTGTGAATCGGGTGCCATTTAGGACAGTGTATGGGTGGATACATACTGACCTGTGCTGTCAGAGGGGTCTGAGTTGGGGCTTCCAGCCGACAGAGGGGAGGGTCTGAGTTGGGGTGACAGAGGGAAGGGTCTGAGTTGGGGTGTCAGAGGGAAGGATCTGAGTTGGGGTGTCAGAGGGAAGGGTCTGAGTTGGGGTGTCAGAGGGAAGGATCTGAGTTGGGGTGTCAGAGGGAAGGATCTGAGTTGGGGTGTCAGAGGGAAGGATCTGAGTTGGGGTGTCAGAGGGAAGGATCTGAGTTGGGGTGTCCAGCCGACAGAGGGGAGTGTCTGAGTTGGGGTGACAGAGGGGAGGGTCTGAGTTGGGGTGACAGAGGGATGGGTCTGAGTTGGGGTGTCAGAGGGATGGGTCTGAGTTGGGGTGTCAGAGGGAAGGGTCTGAGTTGGGGTGTCAGAGGGAAGGGTCTGAGTTGGGGTGTCCAGCCGACAGAGGGGAGGGTCTTAGTTGGGGTGACAGAGGGGAGGGTCTGAGTTGGGGTGACAGAGGGGTGGGTCTGAGTTGGGGTGTCAGAGGGATGGGTCTGAGTTGGGGTGTCAGAGGGAAGGGTCTGAGTTGGGGTGTCAGAGGGGAGGGTCTGAGTTGGGGTGACAGAGGGGAGGGTCTGAGTTGGGGTGACAGAGGGGAGTGTCTGAGTTGGGACGTCCAGCCGACAGAGGGGAGTGTCTCTGTTGGGGTGTCCAGCCGACAAAAGGAAGTGTATGTGGTGTTTCCACGCTATGAGAGCTCCTACAGACGTTGTACCCTGACTTGGCTCGTACTGATTCACATCACGTTAAATTAAATGTTTATATAATTTCCCTCCTGTTTGATCTAATTATAGAGTGACATTCCTGCTGGCAGTTTTGGGAATGTTCCTTACGGAGGTTATGGCGGAAATTCAAAGCCTGTCGTAGAACCCGGCACTGTGCAGACACGCTGTCAGGTCTTGGCCTACATGGGTTTTGGATTCTGGCATTTTGCTAACACTAATGGGGGAATGTTTTAACAGAACACGATTAATCTTACTCTAGTTTCTTAGCAATTTATCATCAGTATGGGAGAAACGTAGCAATTCTTAGCCATCTCCTCTCTAATAACTGGTGTTCAACAGTAAAGGAAAACCAGGCTCATTGCCTTGGGGTTGACCTGTAAATGTACTGTTCAGGTACTATTAGGCATTACTGGGAGCAGTAGCAATCTACCTGGACCCCTGGGTAATCAGGGGTTAAATGTTAGCCGTGTGAAAACAAGACGTTAATTGTTTCCTCTGTTAGAAGCCATGGGCCTGTCACGATGGCTTGCTGACCAGTCGTAAACAGTCTAGAGGAAACACTGTGTCTCTAATGAGAGCTTCTGGTCCTTCCACTTTCTATTCAGCCACACTTAATCATTACTGTCTGTCCGTCTGTCTGGCTGTCTGTCTTCCTGCCTACATCTAATGTCTGGGTCCATTGTCACCATCATTATCCCACTGCCTGTTTTCCTCTGAGCTAAGCATGGCGGGGGTTTGTCGGGCCTTGGAGACCAGGTGCTTCTGGAAGTGATGTTGGAGGGCCTAGCGGGGGGTCACTCTACCCCCTCATCTGTATATCACATCCCATTGTCCCAGGGCAGGGAAGGGAGCATTTACCAACGTGAAACAGCGACGTAAATAATGCCCTGAGGGTCGGGTGTCATCTTTCAGGTGGAATGTAAAACTGGTGTCAAACAGTTAAACATAGGACTGTAACGTCTCAGATATGCAGTAGACTCACTATGTATGGAACCGATAATGTCACACTGCATTAAAGTGTCCACTACATTACTGTAATGTACAAAAAGGTAGCCTAATCCTTTTCCAATGTCTCTAACTGGTTCCTGACAGGCTTCGGTTATTTACGCAGAGCTTCAGGCTGAACAACTAAACGCTTGCCATTACTGGCTTCATTTCAAATATGTACCTTTACTGTTGTAAAAATGCTAAACCAAGGCCAAAGAGCTTGAATTGCAAGCAAATGTGTGCCCTCCTCCACTATGTGGTGCTTAGCCTCTTCAATTAAAATGCATGGGGAACAAGATAAAACTGGACCAGTGCCGGGACAATAGTCATTCCAGGCTCTCACTGGGTCCGGGCCAGCGCCAGGCCAACAGAATGACTAATGATTTCTGGCTCAGCTGGAAACTGGTTTCATTAGTTTTTCTATTGTTTTTCATACGTAAATTGCTATTGTTAACCTAAACACAATGACATGCAGTTAATAATATCATAAAATCTACTAGCACTAGGAAATTCACTTCCTAAGGTATTTGCTGTTATTTTTTACCGAGGGCATTTTACCCAAATGAAACTTCCCAGGCTTACACAGGCAATAACATACTTTTTATAGTTGATGCATTATTGTCGTGTTAAGCCAGCCAGCCGTGGAATGAAAACTACGTTTCCAGAGTAGTGGGACAGTAATTGATGGGTTAGACTGTTAGCAGAGGGGCTACTGCTCTGTCTGGAGATTCTAATCCTGGACCGTTAAAACAATTCTGGCAGTGGTGGACTCCATTATGCTTTCACAACACCGCCAGAAAGGGGATAACTAGTGCTCCGGTGTCTGCCGTGAGACTGTCAAGCCCTCACCGGAACGCCCTGAGACATCCCTCAAGAAGCCAATGTAGTGTTTTAGTATCCCTTGGGTGCTCCCAGACGTGACCCCATTCATTCTCATTGTTCCAGACACCTTTCAATCTGAAGCCACGGCTTCAATGGTTTTTTGTAGCATTCTCGTTGACCGTAGCTCTTTCATGTAACAGCTGAATATGCATAAGGGGGACAGGGCACAGTGGTTAGTATTTTACCGTTTTGTCAGTTTTTGGGATCCCGGTTAGCCAGTTTTCCTCGCTAGTGCTAGTTAACTTGAATGTTGTACAGTCTTTCTCCTCCCAGCTAACTATCTCCTTTATATAACGCCAAACGTGTCTGTTTGGAAGAAAATAATATCTCCTGTCTGAAGTCCAATAATGTTGCTATCTGTAAAGTAGATTCAGTGCGTAATGACCTGGTCCCCAGGCAGGCTGGTGGGCCACAGTGTCCCAACGTCAGATGAAGACAGTTATTTGACGGCGGAAGCTACTTCGGGCCTTTAAGTCTCTGTGTGGTGCCCCAGTGTTTCTAACAAATCCTCAGTATAGTCTGTAACTAACTCCCTAGTATATTGGGTAACTTACTCATCAGTGTTGTCTATAACTAACTAAGTTTAACTAACTGACCAGTACAGTATGTCACTAAAGGCACAATAGAGAATGCAAACTTGTAGTGTTTTTTCCAAAGTTTAAAAAGGTGATACATTTGTATGTATTTTGACTGAATTTGCTTTAATCAAAAATGTTTTAACACTTAGCAACAAATTTATTTAATTATAATATTGAATTATTCACATTGCTGTAGGGTTAGCATACTGCTTTAGGAAATGATCTCCAGTTACAATATAGCATTGGTAGGGAGGGGCCTGAGACACTAGATAGGCCCTTCCTGTCCCTTAGTCCTTCCCCATCTCCATGGAAAATTACACCTTTCAACTGGGGCAGTGCCTTGTCTGCTGATAGGCTAACGCTGTGTGATTTTTCTGCACTGTGACTGACAATACAAATCATCAGTGAAGAATGTGAGCAGGGTTTCCACCCCGGAGAGCAATCTGCCGACCTCCAATAGGAGAGCGGTGTGCATGGGCGCCCTCTAACCCTGTAATCCACAGCACAGTGAGCAGGTCCACAGTCAGCCAAACACAATCATTCTTCAGCATGATATAAGCAACCAGCCAGTCCACTGGAGGGTCAGTCTACCAGGGGAGGGTCAGTCCACCAGGGGAGGGTCAATTCACCAGGGGAGGGTCAGTCTACCAGGGGAGGGTCAGTCTACCAGGGGAGGGTCAGTACACCAGCCTAGGGCCAGTCTACCGAGGGGGGGGTCAGTCTGCCAGGGGAGGGTCAGTCTACCAGGGGAGAGTCAGTCTACCAGGGGATGGTCAGTCTACCAGGGGAGGGTCAGTATACCAGGGGAGGGTCAGTACACCAGCCTAGGGCTAGTCTACCGGGGGGGGGGGGGGTC
>JACXGJ010011536.1:0-19633 GCA_016801105.1 Esox niger | reverse complement strand
CTGACTAATTGTGGTTATATCTATCTAATGCTGTCTGGGGTATCTCCTATTTTTTACCCGCTGCAAGGGCAGGTTTTCTGGCCTATGTTGCTCTGTCTCTCGCTAGACCAGAAAGCTCAGGGGCTCCCAACAGGGAATGGCCGGAGGGGAAGGACAGGAGCCATGGCATCATATCATAGGTAAGTCACATAACCCAATCTATAACTGTAGCTAGATTGTTATGTTCTCAGACAAGGTCTTTTGCGGGCGAGTGTCAAGGTCAAAGTTCACGTCTCTCATGTAGTGCCTTGTTTTGACAGGTTGGATGAAGACACCTAGAACATCATCACCCAAACTAAGCTTTAGTGTCACTCAGAAAAACAATTTTCAGAGAATACAAAGGCAGACACATGGACTCATATGAAATGAACAATTGTAGATCTGTCTTGTTTATCATCTGTAATTGAACATTGATGTGACATAATATTACCCATTCAACTAGTTTTACACTGGTTCGGTTCCTCTGGACACCCCTGTATTCCAGAAGTAGGACACCAACAGCAGAGAGACACTAGAAGAACATGACTCTGGCCAGAGTGAGACTCGCTGGTACGTACCCCTGATCTCCAGGGTCTTGTTCACAGTTATATGAGTGCTTTGCTGCCTTGGCTCAAGTCCTCCGGTGCCATACATGTCTTTGTGGTTTAGGAGATTGAGCCCTTCCTGAGGGAGGAGAGCGGTGGTCGAAGACACTAATTGGGATGCACATTAGCATTTAAGAATCCCAACGTGGGGAGGAGAGAAGACATCCAAGGGAACCTAAGTGAGAACCTGAGACGTCAGTTGGATCTCCCACTGCTGAAACGCTTATGATGTACTATGAGCTTTGGACCACAGGGATGTGGCCTCCTCATATGGAAGACTCCTGGGCTGACCCAGCACCATTGAGGGACGCCAGAACTCACAAGCCTATGTTTTCTATTGTCTTTTATTTCTTTATTAAAGTTGTCCTAAAGTATTACTAGTAATGTATGTATTCAGATTCTTTATCCTTGTTAAAACTCAGTTAAAAATACACTCTGGAGTTTTTGTGTTATAACAACCAGTGAATGTAAATGGTCACAGAATTGTGTTAGACATTACTCATTTTATCTAATGTGTTAACCAGATATCAAAAATAGTTACAGGGTATGCAATGAATCTTATTTGGTGTAATCAATACTAATATTGTATGCTTAGTAATCCTTGATGCATCTTTAATTTGTCTTTGTCATCTTGTCATGGGGGAATTATTTCCTGTTCATTTAAAGGGACAGGCTTGTAAACAAGTGAAATGGCACTGTATGCACTTCCACCACACAGCTTTCATATTTCTATCTTTGTGTGTTCAAATTGCAGGAAACACAGCTTTACAAGGGTCAGTTTGTCATGTCAATGTCCCTGTTTCTTTTTATGTTGTCAGTCAAATGATCTTAGAGATGCTCCCTGAAATCTTTCGGGTGTCTTGTTGAATTATAGGTGGGGATATTAGCCCAAACTATGATAAAAAAAATATTTGATCTCCTGCTCATTTTTCATGTTTGCCCGCTGACAAAGCAATGATTAGTGTATTATATTTTCCCAGGTTTCCTTGTTTTTAAATGAAAATCCTATTCTGGATAAATTCCAGTCAGATTTCAGAGCAAAGATGTGGAACAGCCAACCTTTATATATTAGGTCCTCTACTAGTTGCAAAGTTTTTAAATCCCAAATTAAGAGCAATTTTATATGGATTTGAGTCTGTAAATGGGTAAGAAGTTCTGTTTTCTTTGTCATGTCCTATAAATATGTTTAGGTGGCTATGTGTTTTGACTGTACAGCACTTGGGTCAGCATAAGTTGCTTTTAAATGTGCATTATAAACATATTTGACCTGACTTTAATTTTAATGGGAGTTTCTAAAACAGTGAGAGATGGAATAACCAAAGAAAATCCAGTAAAACGCACATCAAATATTTTATAAATTGATTAGCTTGCTAATGAATAAGGTAAGTATTCAACCCCTCAGCAAAACATGATTTAGTACCTGGTGGCAAAACACTTGTTTGCAATCACAGAGGTCAGTTGTTTCCTGTAGTGTTTTGGGTAATTTTCATTCTGGAATACCCATCCACAACCCATTTTCATTGCCCTGGCTGAGGGAAGGAGGTTCTCACCCAAGATTTGACGGCACATGGCCCTGTCCATTGTCCCTTTGATATGGTGAAGTTGTCCTGTCCCCTTAGCAGAAAAACACACCCAAAACATAATGTTTCCACCTCCATGTTTGACAGGGGGATGGTGTTCTTAGGGTCATAGGTAGCATTCCTTCTCCTCCAAACACATGTGGTTAGTTGAGTTGATGCCAACGAGTTTGATTTTGGTCCCATTTGACCTAAACACTTTCACCCAGTTTTCCTCTAAATCATTCAGATGTATATTGGCAAACATCTGACGGCCTGTAGATGTGCTTTCTTGAGCAAGGGGACCTTTTGGGCACTGCAGGATTTCAGTCCTTCACGGCACGGTGTATTACCATTTTTTTTCTTGGTGACAATGGTCCCAGCTGCTTTGAGATCATTGACAAGATCCTCCAGTGTAGTTCTGGGCTGATTCCTCACCGTTCTCATGATCATTGCAACTCCACAAGGTGAGATCTTGCATGAAGCCACAGACCGAAGAAGATTGATAGTTCTTTTGTGTTTCTTCCATTTACAAAAAATCATCAAACTGTTGTCACCTTCTCACCAAGCTGCTTGGCGATGGTCTTGTATCCCATTCTATCCTTGCGTAGGTCTACAATCTTGTCCCTGAAATCCTTGGACAGCTCTTTGGTCTTGGCCATGGTGGAGACTTTGGAATGTAATTGATTGATTGCTTCTGTGGACAGGTGTCTTTTATACAGGTAACAAGCTGCTCTAATCTCAGCCTGTTACCTGTATAAAAGACACCTGGGAGCCAGATATCTTTCTGATTGAAAGGGGATCAAGTATTTATTTCCCTATTTTAAATGCTATTCAATGTATATAATGAAATGTGTTTTGGCGGAATTTTTGTTGTATTCTCAAAGTTCAAATACAATTTTAAAATTAAAGACCGATCAAATACTTTTTTTCCTCATTGTAGTTGTCTGGCTCCTTTTAAAATCAGAATGTTAACAGAAATCACTCAAATGGCCCTGATTAAAACTTTACATACAGTGGATATAAAAAGTCTACACACCAGTTAAAATGCCAGGTATTTGTGATGCAAAAATGTGAGACAAAGGTAAATCATGTCAGAATGTTTTCCACCTTTAATGTGACCTATAATGTGAACAATTCAAATGACCATAAAACATTTTCCCACATGCTTTTGGGAGACATGATGTTTGTTTTTTTCAAACTTGCCTATCCCATAGCCCATTCATAATTAGAATAAGGGAGACTGTTGTCACATGCAGCACACAGCCAGTACTTTCCAGACAGCTTCTTTAATGTTGCTGTAGGCTTCTTGGAAGCCTCCCTGACCAGTTTTCTTCTTGTCTTTTCATAAATTTTGGACAGATATCTAATTCTTGGTAATGTCTCTGTTGTGACATATTTTCTCCACTTGATGATGACTGTCTTTACTGTGTCCCATGGTATATCTAATGCTTTGGAAATTATTTTGTACCCTTCTCCTGACTGATATCTAACAATGAGATCCCTCTGATGCTTTGTAAGCTCTCTGCGGACCCTGGCTTTTGCTCTGAGATGCAACTAAGAAAATGTCAGGAAAATCGAGATCTATAGGACTGCTGAACTTTATTTGTGATTAATCAGAGTCACTTTAAATGATGGCAGGTGTGTATTTAACATGAGTTTGAATGTGACTGGTTAATTCTGAACACAACCACATCCCCAGATATAAAAGGGTGTGCACACTTATGCAACCAGGTTGTTGTAAGGTTTTTATTTTTCGTTTTTCGATTGAATTATAGGTCACATTAATAGTGAAAAAAGTTCTATATTTTATAAAAACAAATGTGTTATTTTAAAAGCTATGGTCTCACCCCAGAAGTTGAATAAACACTCCAGAAGAACATATAACTTTATTTCATATTATTGACACTCTTAAGCAGCACAGTCTGCAATTCCTTCCATTCCTCTTTAATTAAACAATAATTAAACAGGCATCGTTTGGCAAATGTTCCTCTACACAGCTTCATGTTTTCGGCTTCTGTACATACAGTCATCCCACTACTGATATGCCCTTCACAAGAATATACACTTTCTGAACCCATGTTTACATTAACAAAATGGCCAAACAAAAACTGACAAGAGTGATACATTCACTTTTTTTTCTTAAAACCAAAATATCCTGTTCGTCTGGCAGAAGAATAAAGTAAGAATACAAAGTTGAGCACATACGAAGTTTCATACCCACATGCAAGTTTGCACAGAGTAGCAGAGGGACTTGAAGCTGAGAACATATTGTACAGATGTAGAACTGGGACAGATAATCACTTCAACAAAGCTGAAGACATATCAGTCAATCAAAAAGCATACAGAATTAACCCAGAAATTCACCAAGTACAGCATTGATATGTACAGTAATTTACACACACACACACACGCACACACGCACACACACACACACACACCCCTACAAAGAAAAATGTGAGACTTATCCTTTTAAATTGCCCATAGGCAATGTAGTCAGAACACATTGTTAACAACCACTGCTATCATACTGTATGTACAGCATTGTAGAGGTGGTAACTACAATCAGTCAGTTAGCTTTTGTTTGTCATTTGCCAGAATAGAACATCACTGCTACTTCTATGAATACTCAAATTCTGTAGATGTCATTGCTTAAACATTTCTGAAATCAAAGTGTTTTATGTAGTACACATGAAGAATCATACAATTAGCAAAAATGATGTATTGTATCCAAGATAGTGTAAAGCACCACACACACATACCACACAAACCTACATTTATAGCCATTATCTGAAGCCTTTCTTTTTCTTTAGACATGAAGGGGCAAGCGGACGGCAGTTTTAAGAGTGGACTACTATAATCCTACAGTACTCACAGCAACAACACCCATAAGAACAGGACAGCTACACCGGCAGCACGCCACATAAAATACCAGAGAACCATGTGAAGTTTTAGACCTGCTTTAGACTCATCATACTGCTTACAGAAACAAATGCAGATATCTGCAGGATCGCTTGGAAACATCTGACGCATTTGTTAACTATGAGCCACATTTTAGAGATCGAGACATTATGCATTATGCAGCACAAATGAAATTCCGTCATACACTAGTGTAGTGGATGGCGAACGCATATAAGCCCCGTTTACCGCCTTTAGTTTGGCACAACACTTTTCTCATCTTCTGCAAAAAATACATTGAAAGTACAGGGAGCATTAATTTGTTGACCTTGACCAGCAATCAGAAACCTTTTTCTTACCATTGCATTACGGAATATACAGTGCAAGGTTAATTATAGTGCGCTTTACTAAATTATGTGTGCAGGCTGTTTCACAAGAACCCTATAGAATTTTTTTTTCTATTTAAAAAATATCATCCAAATGATGACTGTGGTGTTTTTTTAGTACTGGAATAGTTTACTCGAAATGTTAAACTTTTATAATATTGCTTAAAGCAGTTTCACTCCCTGTTATGCAAGCAGTAATTAAATATATTATTGCTCTAAATAACATTTTCTCTCCCAATCCAGTTTTAAGAGAATATTATATTTTAACATTATCCTCAGAGGTGAAGGCATCTTTTTTATGGATAGGATAAATGTTTACACATATCTGTGACTGTCACAACAATGAAATAAAATACCTGAAAATGTTTAAGGTACTGAAAAGGAACATTATACAAACACACGCACACAGACTTAATTTTCTGATTACCTCCTGTACCCTTCACTCTCCATTTATCCATGAGGAGAAAACTCTGGTGATGAGGCATATTAAAAAAGGCCATTAAGTTTCTTGAAAATGAAGCATCATGACAAAATATAAATCAATATAAAGTCAGTGCAACAAGCTAAGCAAAGAGAAACACTAAATAAAAAGGCTAAAAATAAACAAAGCCCTTTTCTGAGAGCCTGCATACATTTGAATACAACAAATAGGACAAGTGGCAATTGAGTTAATACAGATAAAACAAAAATCTGATTCTTAAATGTTAAAAAACATAAATGTTAACATATTGATACATTTAATATGTACATAACGATTAGTTATTTAATATGGCCTTTTGATTCTTAGTAGAGAGCTGGTGCAAAGGGCTTAGACGGTGAGGGTATAACATGTAATAATTTGTGGCAGAACAAAGTGGAAAAAGTATCTTTATGTATGTCAGTGACATAGCGGAAACAGTATGTTTATGTATGTCAGTGTCAGAGCTGAAACAGTATCTTTACGGATATGTCATTAACACAATGGTAACATTATCTTTATGTATATGTCAGTAACATAGTGAAAACTGTATCTTTATGAATATGTCAGTAACATAGTGAAAACAGTATCTTTATGTATATGTCAGTAACACAGTGAAAACAGTATCTTTATGTATATGTCAGTAACATTGTGAAAATCGTATGTTAATGTATATGTCAGTGACATAGTGGAAACAATATCTTTATGTATATGTCAGTAACATAGTGGAAACAGTATCTTTATGTATATGTCAGTAACATAGCGAAAACAGTATCTTTATGTATATGTCAGTGACATAGTGGAAAGAATATCTTTATGTATATGTCAGTGAAATAGTGGAAACAGTATCTTTATGTACATGTCAGTAACATAGCGGAAAGAGTATCTTTATATATGTCACTGAAATAGTGGAAACAGTATCTTTATGTATATGTCAGTGACATAGCGGAAAGAGTATCTTTATGTATATGTCAGTGACATAGTGGAAACAGCATCTTCATGTATATGTCAGTGACAGTGAAAACAGTATTTTTATGTATATGTCAGTGTAAACTAATAAACAAACGGACCTTAAGTTCGCATCTCTGAGCTCCTACCGGTTAAGACTTTCACCAGGAGTCCTCTTTGTTCAGGGTATGTGCGTGTATACAGCAGATATGACAAGTGAAACATCATGTGAAAAGAAGAGACAAGCCTGACAAAGATCCATCTAGACTCTTCATGGCAGTCCTGAGATTACCCTTTTCTCTATCAGCTTGTGTCTGCCTGCCTGTCTGTCTGTCTGCCTTCCTGCCTGTCTGGATGTTAGTCTAGGCCAGCTGTGATGCAGCTGTGTGCTCTATCCCGTCTTTCTGATCATATATTCCTCTTTCCCACCCTCAGCAGGCTGTTTACACTCATTACAGCTTGTTTTTCCCTCTGCTCCATCTGGCATGGCCTAATAACACATTCATACAGCACTAACCCTGCCCTGCAATGACTCTAGCCAAACTTACCTGTAGGCTACTGCTCATACAGTACAATGTAACCCGCAGTGCAGAGATTTACACTGCAACTCACATTGCATAGCACTAAGCCTGTGATGATCTCACTATCCATCTCATAGATTGTAGCCATTAATTCTTCCATTGTATCTCCTCACATAATGCCACTTCACTTCCTTGAATTACTGAGACGACTACAGGAGTCATTAAGTCTTGGAGATAAACAAAGGAGCTTCAATTCCTCTAAATATTACTATTAACATAAAAAATGGAAATATTAAGTGATATGATCTTGCTTTTTTCATAAGATGTATGCTAAAAACGATTTTTATTTAAAGCAAAGACCTGGAAGCAGGTAAATAGAGAATATGACAGGATTTTTCACTTTGTTGGCTCATGGATTTTAAGCAGACACGTTTACAGGCCCAACACTCCTGGAAGGGGCATTATGATATTCCTAAATATTACATTCACTAATAAACAGGAATTTCCTTTTGACACAAGGGATTTATCCATATGGTCCTGGATGTTGGGTCCTGTACATGAATAGATTAAATTGAAAGTATATTGTTTGATAGCGATACAGGGTGGCGGGTAGGGGTGGGGTTGGCCCATGCAGTTGAATCCCCTATGAGACCACTATGGGCAATAAACAAAGAAAATCTCCCTTTGCACCAGGTTTGGCCCAGGTGGTCCCCAGGCTCGTTGGTCCTTCTTTCGCCTACATGAGCACGTTGGCCCGGGTATCAGGCAGCCGGAGACCCACCAGACCTCCACACACCAGCACTGACGATGCCAGGAGGATGGGAATGGCCTTGGTAATGCCAACCAGAGAACCAAAGATCAGGTTCCCCAACACTGCTGCCAGCTTACATAGAGCGTTACAGAACCCAAAACCTGTCCCTCTGAGAGACACAGAGAAATTGATTTAAAGGTTTGTAAATATATTTTTGTGATACTGCATGGATGTTGTATGTGCACAAATGGATGAAGAAATATATTGTATCATACCTCCTGTCTGTTGGGAAGGACTCCGTAGTAATCACGTCCAGTGAGTTCCAGGCTGATATACTCAGGCCATTGTAAAGGCACAGCATGAAGATCATCATCGATTCACTGGTGCCAAACCACAAGAAGAAACAACTGATCCCTGACAGAACCATGGAGCCACCTGTACCGCAAACACACATCAGTTTTACTATACTCTTGAGTACCATAAATTGAGTACTACTAAAACTCTTCACCCTAAAACTCTTCACCCTAACTTTGACACTTACAGGAACCATAACCCCAAAACTTAACATATAGCTAATTACAGCCCTCATTTTGTAAGTGAGGGCCAGCTAAGTCCTTAACTTCACCAAATTTTCCATGTTTGTCAAAACCTGCACACACAGACACGCAGAAACATTATGCTTCATTTGAACATCCTGTAGTCATGTTAATAACAAAGGGGATCCTTACCCAACATGGAAAGGCGCCCAATTTTATCCATGAGAAGTGCTGAGACAATGTTGCCAGGTAGAACAGCCAGAGTTCCCAGGAAGTTGATGAAGTAGACCCAGTAAGCACTGTAGTCATCGTCAAACGTCATCTGACAGCCAGTTTTGTTGTGGTGGAACACACAGTTGATCAACTCTGTACCATCTATCAGTTTTGAGTCATCAATATCTGCCATCACAAACAGGAACAAAGACACGGCTAAAACAGTATAGCACAGAAAATACATGACATAACATACACGTTGGCCCACATACACTATGTGTGTACAAAGATCCAGTACAAGTCAGGGCTGTCAGTCTTACCAGTGTTGTAAAAGAATGCCTCGATGAAGGAACAGTTCCTGAAGTAGGATCCCACCGATGTCACATCATCAAAATAGCAGTTTGTGAAGGTAGAGTCAATAAAAGTGACTGATTTCAGCTTCATACTAATAAATCTGGAACAATCAACAGAGAATATGTGGTTAATTACTAATGAATAAACTTCCTTTTCATACAAATTCTGGGCTATTCTGAGTGAGTGTTTCCGTAGTTGCCAGAGTCCATGTAGATGCGGTACATTAGCATGCAAGATTCATTTAAATGTGCCATTTGTTTCCAATAAAAGTTCCATTTTCATGAGCATGCAGTGATAATCCTCTTTATTTTACCTGTCATTGATAAAGACCCCGTTTGTGTGGATCTGGTTCTCTAGGGTGAAGTTAAAGGTGAAGTCCTCAATTTGTTCGTTACTGTGGATCTTTACTTTGGAGGCATAGTCATCTGCCTGGAGATGCTTAATGACATCAGGGAACCACACAGAAAGGCCATAGTACCTGTACCAGAGTGGCATAACAAATACAAAGTTTAGGTGATGGATGTACCACAGGGAACGGGCTGTATTAGGGAGTCCCCTCAGTGGATAGGAGCAGCACTTTCGAGCTCTACATATTGTATTCTGACTCCTATTACAGTTGTATAGCTGATGACAAAATGAGGGGTGTTGTACAAAACAATATTATCAGTGACTGGATCACCTCGTACCAGAGGATCAAAACGGCAAAGCGGCAACATTTTCAAATGTTGCTTCACCGGTTGGGCTCTGGCCAAACCCATTGGTTTGGGGTCATACTGATGTCCGGAACAATCAGATGGGTTCGTTGTATTTGTCACTGGGATGCCCATTCAGATCCCGTCTTATTGCGGAGAATAAACTACCAATCGTGGACGTGGTGTAGTTTTAGGTCGAAGGAGTTCAGGTTACTAGGTAAGATAACATTTCTCCATAGACTGCTTGAATGCCTATTGTGTCACGATGATAGTAGACCAGTGAACATGTATTGATTCAATACAGAATAGAGCTACTACCTCTGCTTCTGTATTGGGACAGCTGACAGAAATGCAATGCAACTGCGAGCCCAACAAATTCCGGCATTTCCTAGAGAAAGAAATTAGCCTTTTCCGCCTTTTCCGTCTCTAAATGGAGAAAAATAACTTTCTATCGCGGGATAGAGAGTGAGTTAGTCTATGACATCATAACAAAAAGCTTACCCAAATGACAATGTAAACCAGACAACAGCCAGCCTGATGGTGTTATCTTTCAAAGGGTAGTCGAAACACTTCTTAAAGTTGACCCAGATCTGTGTGGAGAAACAAAAGACACCTCATTGATGATTTGTGACAGTGCAGTGCAGGATATTACCACATCTATCATGGCCTAGACAACAGAAGGAGAGACTAAGAAAACCCACCCCACGCAGCTCTGTCCGTGTCCTGAAGAGGGCCTTAGAGACTGGGTTTCCTGACTCTGACTTCATCTCCACCAGCTCATCCAGATGCTTGGGGATCTTGATTCTGTTCACCTGGGATGGAATTATAGGAAATAGAGTTTTCAATAACAAAAAGTGTCTTTTTGAAGTTCTATTCTTAATATATCTTTCTTGCGATACGCTAGATACAAATGTAAACTGGTCTGTCTGTTGTCTTAACTGGGCAAGAAGTAAAACATTTTCACAATTTGCTAATGCCTCTTGATGATCTGGTTGGACATGTTACAGTAGGGAGATCAAGAGAGATAAGCTAATGAATGTTTTGGCCACTAGAAGCCTCAATCTACCTCTGTAAACCGGGTTTATTCAAATTTTTCCCAAAACATCGCCAAAGTAGGCTAGTCATCAATTCAGAGCACCACACAACCTATTTGCAATGTTTGTGTTGAAATTGGTTTGACTTTAGATATCCCCATGAAGCTAATTATGAACAATCTGTCTTCTGCACATTGTGTATTGAGAAAAAATGTTAACATTTCAATAAACCATTGTAGAAATTCACATAAAAATATGGTCATAATTATAAAGTCCCATTTACACTGTCTAATTGTTTGATCCAAAACTAGCCCCAGACACAAATATTTAGCTGTATATCCATTGCATTTAATAAAAATGAATATGTTAACACAGAGGCCAAATCAGTAGGTTAAGCACCCCTTTAGTGCAAAATGTAAGCCCTTAAAAAAATGCTACTAAAAATGTAGGCTACAAAAAGTTTAGGATAGCAAAAACTGTAAAATAATGTACATTTAGGAGTTTTCAGGGAAAATGTAATAGGTTAACAATTTACAGCTGTTCTGCAACAATTGAAGTAAATTAAGCCTTGAATGTTGAGGCAAACAATTCCTACAGGTGTCCCAACTTGTTGATATCTTACAAACCCTCTGAAGTAGTATTATCTATAATAATGGCAAGAAAAAGGCTAATTAACAAATTAAGACAGACAGACCATAATAACCCTTAAAAGTATAGGTATTTTCTTTAGAGAGCTTGCAAAGAATGCCAATGTGTTAGTGAGTACAGTTTCCTACACCAACAAAACATGGAAAGTGGAGGAAACTCTGACAGGAACAGCTTGTGCAATAGGTGGCTCACAGGACAATAGACAGATTAACTGGTCAAAGTAAGCAAGTCTCAGTTTCAACAGTGAGAAGACATCAAACTGCAGGTTTGACACATCGAGTAGCTGTATGAAAGCCATTGCTAAGATCACAATATAAAACAAAGAGGTTGGCCTAAGCCATGAAGCACCGCTAATGGACTACTGAAGACTTAAAGAAGATCTTATGGACTGATTAACCAAAATAATTGAAATCTTCAGTTTATCACTCAGGGATTTTGGAGGCCTTTGAGTAGAAAGGAAAGGATGGTTCTTCGATGTGTGACACCAACTGTCAAACTAGGAGGAGGAAGCGTGATGGTCTGGGGATCTTTTGCTTGTGGTCTTGGGATCCAGAGTTTTGCGTCTTGCACAGATTGAATGGCACTTTGAAACAAAACATTTTGCAGTGCCATGCAATATCCACTTGTGTATGCCTAGTAGGTCAAGGTTCATTTTGCAACAAAATAATGAGCCAAACGCACCTCCAGGCTATGTCAGAACTACCTTAGAAGAAAAGCAAAAGATGATAGTCTTCAAATTATGGAATGGCCTGCACAGTCTCCAGAATTAAACACCATCGAGCTGGTTTGGGATGAACTGGGCAGAAGAGTGAAAGCAAAGCAACCTAAGTGTGACCCATTTGTGGGAACTTCTGCAGTCGTGATAGGAAGAACGTTCCAAACAATATTGGATTTTCATTGTAGAAAGAATACAACAAATGTGTTCGGCTGCTATGTCTGCAAAACGTGGCTTCTTTGATGAGCAAAAAATTAAGATTACATTTTGTTAAACAAAACGATTCCAGGATGTTTATTTTTTCTATGCTTTAATTTCAGGGACATTGAACAGTGTGAATTTCAATAAAAACTGCAAAAATGGAGGAGTTCTAAAACCTTTGACCGGCAGTGTAGGTTTGCAAGTTTGCTTTACATACATAGGAAGCATGAATCCAGATTCAAAACTGACTCTAAATTCAAAGCTGACTCTAAATTCAAAGCTGACTCTAAATTCACAGCACCAAATGTGGATTGACTGAAAGGCTCCTATACAGGTAAGTGTTGGGCCTTGCCTGTTTGAATGACATAAAACACATTTAAAAACCATCTCTTATCACATATTATATGATCCTCGGCACAGATTTAAATGTGTCACAGTGGCAGTTTTAAGCTGATAAGCTTTTTACTATTAGGAGCAAGCACGAACCAAGGCAGGAAAACACTCACGGTGAAGACTTTCTCTGGCTGCCCACGAGCTCGCATGTTGGTGTCATGGATCTGTTTGAGGATCATCCAAGCTTCGTCGTGCTTCCCCACCTGACAGGAGTGAGAAAACCATAGGGGATTAAACAGAGCCTGCTTCCCTGACAGCCAAGTTCACACAGGAGGAGATGGGCTGAGATGAGTCACGACAATGATGACTCATTTTACTTCAAAGGGTGATTCTCCTACAGTAACAGACCCGCTGTCACACAACTAGCTGTCTTATTTGCCATCACAGACTGAAAACATTGGCATGAGGTGTCTAGGTCAGATCTCTGCAACTGAAGTTTTTGACTGACTATGTTTACCTGAAGGGCTTTTCTTCTGAAGGACAAAATGTCTCCAACTCTCACAAATACACTTAAACATCATAGAGACCTGAGACACATGCCAGTCTTGGATTTGTACTTATCACATTACTTACCTTTAATATTTACAATGTAACTCTTGGAAATCTGACAGTGTAAGCCAACACTGACATTGCCTATGGCTGTAAGGGCTAAGCCATCTCCCTAAGACACTGTAAAGCGTTACCGCGTAGTGCTTTAGTTTACCTCCAGGAAAAATCTGGGGCTCTCTGGCATGAATGTGAGAGCCACGACAGCACAGACGCATGGCAGGGCACAGACCACCACAAACACCCTCCAACTGTGGAACTGGTAGGCAGAACCCATACTGAAACTCCAGCCTGCAACCACACAAGAGAACATATAAACTATCCATTAAAGACATCTGAACATGACAACGACACACAACAAAAATCACATCAGTGTATTTACAACATCACTGTCACATTTTCAAGAGGGGTAGCTTTGATTTTTCCATTCCTAGTATTTAGTCTGTTGTTGGTCTCAGTTAATGACACAGGAGCAGCTTGTTTATGTTACTTCTGCGCAACAGTCTTGCTTCCATCGGTGATATAAAATCAGTTCATTTGCTAAATGTTTATGGGGTTCATTCTGAAAACCATAACCATAAATGTGCCAAACACAAACAAAAAAGGGAATGTTTTAAACCAACTTGCAATTATCCACCCTCAAATTCGGAATAGCAAGATCACCAGTTATTGATTGTCATGAGGACCCAATGGGGAAACCAGTTGAATAGTATCAGATGTATTCTTATCAGGTGGAAGACTAGGTCTTTTCACTCAGCAATGTTGTTTTTTGAATTACTTTGTGGGAGCCAGATTAAATGCTGTTAATAAAAAACGCCATTTAATAAAAGCTGGCTCCTGCCACTGCAATGAGTTGTGTGAGGGGAGAGAGAGGGGAGATGAATGACCCTGTGGAATCCTAGGAGAGTTGTACAGAGACAGGGTAATTGAATGTGTTGAAAAATAATTGAGTGTTTTTGTTAAGTTAAATCATGTTGCACCAGATCTCACCCCACAGGCATACCGTGTCTCATTAATCAGAATAGCACACACACATGCACACATACTGTATACACTTGATTTACCCCTCTCTAAATGACACTTATCTCAGTACATTCTGAAGTCATTTTGTGGAGCATTCAATTGGATAGGAGTGTATTATTGATGTATTTGAGTTGGAAAAGGCTGCTAAATCCTTCAATTAAAACCAGACTTAATTATTGTAAGTAGTACACAACGCCATAAATATTCTTAGTTTGAACACTGCACTGGCCATGTTAAGCTCTGTAATTCCAAGGTGCTTTCCTTCGTAAATTTTTGAAAAAAAACAACAGAGCAAAGTTCACCAAAGCAATGTGTTCGCTGAGCCATCATTTTGTTAATAGAACCACATTTCTAGCAAACATAAAGATGATCTTTTTGATTAAATCAAACTATAAGAAATCAGTTGTGGTTAGGGTTTAGGTGATCTATTGAAAGCCTCCCTGGTAAAGCATCAGTGGGTTTGTGTCAAACAGCGTCTCAAGGACAACCGAGACATCCCAGTAGCAGTTCAGACTAAGCAGTGGGGTGGTGTGTCCTCTGCTGTTTGAAAATGGTCACATAAAGGTATCAGGGAAGATCCTACGTCCTTTGTATTTGAATAGTGTTGTCTGAAGGTTATCCAGTTTTAAGTTGCCTTTCAGACAATTTCCAGTAGCATGGTCGATAGGCTTTTGTTGCTATTTGAGCATTTTATTAGCTTTTCAGAATGCCCTACCCATAAAACCAATGACATTGTCACATAGAATTAGCATTTGATTTCTATTATTTAACCTGAAGTGGGTTATAATTGTTTAATGCAGGCATATCATTTGATGAAACTTTTTTACAATTTGGTTTACAACATTTACTGTCAATAGCATAATAAGTCCAATAATAAAAACATAATAAGTTGTTAAAATAAAGACAGCACCGACTGCCAACTTTTCCTTGCGCCTGGTCCGTTATCTCCACCACATCACAACCGTGACAGTCCAACAGGTTGTTACAAAGTGATTTGTATTGGACTGAACGATGCAAAAAAAACACAATTTGGTTTTCCTCTGTCAATTGCTGTTTATATATAGATGCCTGTCTTAACGCTCTTCTAGGAAGAATTAAACCCCAACAACTGGACTAATGACTCACCAACTTAGAAAATATCAATATATATGTTGCACGGGCAGTTGCGCTCTGATCAACTACAGTAACAGATAAAATAATTTAGCTGAGAACAGGTACCGAGTAGCTCATATGATGGCGTGGCACTTGCAATGTCAGGTTTGTGTGTTCGATTTCCACCAGGAGTAGTCCAAAGAAATTTGATAATGTAAAATGTAATCTATAATAACAATACCACTCTGAAAACAACAGTAACAATACAAATCCAAAACAAGTTATATTTTTGTTTTTCTTTTTGGTGACAGTTCCTGTTCTTCAGTGTGTGGGAGTGTTCGATAGTGTAAGAGGGTTAATGCACTGTGCGTTCCTGTTTTCTATTTAGGGAAAGAGTGGAGGAGTGGGCGGTTGTCGTGTTAACCGTGACCTCCCACGTCTTCCCCTCTGGATTGTGCCTTTTCCTTTGGTACACAGTGTTAAGGGAATAACACCATTATCCCTCAACAGGCGTGGGAGGTGAGTAAAGGGGTGGGAGGATGCTAAGGCTAGGAAATTACTGCTGTGAATTAATCTAATGGCAGATTGAAACGAAGCTTTGATACCACCGCTAATCAACCACGGGAGATGTCAAGCCAGGAGTGTTCAAAGAAGGAAGTGAGGCAAAAAGGCTGCCATAGAACTTGTCATACAGTGTTTTATGAGACAGTTCAGTTACCAGTTCAACCACTGATGGGACCATCTTGAATCAGTCAGAGTATCAAAGCCAGTGACTAATTTTTAAATGCTGTTTTATCTAGATCTGATCCAATCGATGGGGTAAAGTGCTTTTAGCATTTTTATTCATTCCAGAATTTATCCTGGAGTTACCCAGACCCAGACTGAATGCGGATAAGGAACTAATGTCTAATGGCCAGAGCTGGACATTTTGTAGCCAGGCAATCAACTCCTGCCCCATCCACAAAACAACCAACTCCTGAACTTACAGTGTCATCTGTGCATTTCACTGTGTGGTTAGTAAGTGTTAATGTGTAGATTATAACTGCTTGAGCGTTAACGTGGTATTGTGCTGAGTAATGATGACAGTCCTGTATGTGTGTGGGAAGATGTCAAGGATGTGTGTATGTGTGTGCGTGAAGGCATGTGCATTTGTGTGTTGGTGTAAATGCATAAATGCTGTGTGTTTGTGCATGCATGTGAGCGTGCATGCGTATTTACATGACGGGTGTGTGTGTGTGTTTGTGTGTGTGTGTGTGTGTGTGTGTGTGTGCACGAATAGATTGCTGCAGTGATTGCCTTTTCTATAAGGATGTAGCTGTACTGTGAGCCCAGGAGGGTTAGTATTTTGCCCATGCCATTGGAAATCTCATTACTGGGATTATGTACATAATTGACTAAGTGTATGGATGACTGAGTCAGCAACACTTTGAATCTCTGAGGCCTGAGAGAGACCAGACAGAAGCAGAGAGAGAGAGAGACAGATAGAACAGGACCTGAGAGAGAAGAAAAAGTTAGACCTGAGAGGGGGCTGAGAGATTGAGAAGGAGGGTGAGACTGGAGAGTAAAAAAGTAAAGAGTGAAAAAGAAATAAAACAGAAGAACAGATGGAGAGGAGTGAGGGACCAGAGAGAAGAAACTTAAGAAAGCACACAGACATGGCTATCCAAAATTATGACAAAAATGTATATATTTAAGTTACATTACCAAGTAAGCTATTACAGAATATCAGAACCAGGTGTTGAATTGGGATTTGGGACGTGGGGGAACCCTACTTTCTACTTTCCAGTTGTATCTAAACTGCTGCCCAGAGGAAGGACAGGAGCTCAGCTGCCCTTAGGTCTCATTTGGACCTTGTGTGCAGTAGCTCAGCTCCTGCTGGCTCCCGTTAAATTTAACCCAACAATATTAAATACTTCAATCACATAGAACAAACTACAGGACAATAAACCAACCCTCCAACTCAAAAAAGGCCAGTGGTGTTGATGTTATAACAAAAACAAATATAAGATTTATAAACTACAATTTCAATAAAGCAATTGTTAAACTGTTCAACATTATCCTCAGCTAAGCCTCTTCCCCAACTCTTGGAACTAAGGCTCATCATCCAAACTCCCAAAATGACCAGGAGGTCTGCCTCACAAAATTACAGCAACCTCTGGTATCATCAGTGGTGAGCTCCAACATTTTCTCAGTGAAAACAAGACCCAGAGCAAATGTCAAATTGACTTACCAAAATCATTAAAAGACAAACAAAGGAAAAGCATTCTCATGCTTTGTTGATATCAAAAAGCTTTTGACTGAAATTAGCTAGAGGGTCTGCTGTACAAATTAAAGGAAAGCCGTAAATTGGAGTAAAAATTGGCAATTACCACAAACATGTATTCCCTCAAGGGGGGACAGTGATGCAGCTTGAGCCCCACTCCTTTTAACATTCATATATAATTGTAACCTTACTGGACTCAGAAATCAAGTATGGTTTCATTAGTTCATCTGGTTCTTCTTTTTCGAGAAGTAAATACAGCAGCACCTAGATCTTCTGAACAACATAAATGGGCTGGGGCACACTGCAGTGATTACAGACCTTGGCGTTCATCTTACCTTCAATCACTAACTTACATCAAAGTGTATTTTGTTGACCAACCACTGCTAGAATCTATCCATCAGTGATTCTTCTAGCTATATCTTTAGTTGCTAAACACAAGCTCAAAGCCAATCAGAAAGCTTGGAGAAAAAAACGCTGGTAAAAGTCAACGAGAGCAAGAAGAAGAGGTTATTTCTGACACACCATTTTAAAGGTTACGATTCACTGTAAACGCTGCTAAACCATAACAAGTTGCGCGGACATATATCGTCCTGATGTGAAAACGTGTTTTTATTCCAACATTGTACATTTTATTTTATTATATCTTGCTGCGCTGTGCCTGACCATAGCAAACTGAACCTGAACACTGACCAGACTTAAATTTAGGTGAAGACTGGTGCCTTGGAAGTGTTCCAAACAAAGGACCAAAAACAGCAATTATTAGTATATACCACTGATCGACATTCATCAAAGAATTACACCTATCTCAGCCTAAACATCATCAAGGGCTGTAAACGATCTGATAGATAAGAAAGAAAGCATTAGGGTCTGGTTTCAATTATAGACTTTTTTGACAACTTCCAAAAGAGGATGTAAAACCCCATTTCCCAAAAAGTTGGGCCGCTGTGTAAAATGTAAAGAAAAACAGAATGCACTGATGTGTAAGTAATTTAAACCCTATAGTCAATAGACAATGGCGACATATCAAATGTTGAAACTGAAAAACATTATTGTTTGTTGAAAAATATATTCCCAGGTTGAATCTGATGCCAGCAACACATTTAAGAAAGCTGTGACTGGGGCAACAAAAGACTGGAAAAGTTGTGTAATGTAAAAAAAAACCTAATGGAACATCTCACAACTAATTAGGTTAATAGGCAACAGGTCAGTATTGGATGAGGGAGGGGTTCATCACTCTGCAAAAGAGTGTGAAGGCAAATAGTGCAACAATGTAAGTAAAAAAAAAATTTACATAAAATTGCTAAGACATTGGGGATCTTATCATTTACATTACATAATATCATTAAAAGATTCAGAGTGTCCGGAGAAATCTCGGAATGCAAGGGACAAGGCCAAAAACCAATATTGAATAACCATGATTATCGGGCTCTCTGGTGGCACTGCATTAAAATCAGACACAATTGTTTTGCGGAATTTACTCTTTGGGCTCAGGAACAATTCTAATAACCATTGTCTGTGAACATAGTACGTTGCTGCATCCAAAAATGCTAGTTAAAGCTCTACCATACATGAACAAGATCCAGAATTGCCGCCGCCGCATTCTCTGGGCCAAAGCATTCTCTGGGCCAAAGCATTCTCTGGGCCAAAGCATTCTCTGGGCCAAAGCATTCTCTGGGCCAAAGCATTCTCTGGGCCAAAGCATTCTCTGGGCCAAAGCATTCTCTGGGCCAAAGCATTCTCTGGGCCAAAGCATTCTCTGGGCCAAAGCATTCTCTGGGCCAAA
>JACXGJ010011535.1:0-19564 GCA_016801105.1 Esox niger | reverse complement strand
ACCATTCTGCCTGACCCTTGCCTGTACCTCTGTTGTCCGCCGGCATTCTGACCTCTCGCCTGTCCCTGACCACCCTGCTTGTTCCCCGACTGTACTTCTGCCGCCAGCCCGTGTTTCGACTCTCTGCCCGTCCCCGACTACTCTGCCGTTCGCTCGCCTGTCCCTTCGCCGCCGTTACATTAGACGCCTTACCTCCCGTACCCGCACGCTCTACCTGCCCTGCTCCCACCTCTTCCCAGTCCGTGTTTGGATCCCCACCTGTACCTCTGACAGTGACCTCAGGTAAAATTGGCCAAAAAAGCGATTTAACTGACACTGAAAAGTCAAACATTTTAAAATGCTTTTGAAAATACACTTGAAATAGCTGAACGATTGAGGTGTGACCACCGGATAATAAAATAAAATAAAATGTATTTTATAAAGCCCTTTTTACATCAGCAGTTGTCTCATAGTGCTTTCACAAAACAACCGGCCTTAAACCCCAGGAAGCAAACAACAATAGTGATGAACTTCAGTGGCTAGGAAAAACTCCCTAAGAGGGCCAAATTTAGGAAGAAACCTAGAGAGGAACCAGGCTCCGAGGGGTGACCAGTCCTCTTCTGGCTGTGCATATTAAGAGTCCAAAATGTAATAGATCAATGCAAGTGGGCTAAGCCCAGAGTCTATTTAAACCTATTCCAGATTGGAGGCAAAACCGGAGAGACAAGGACAGGGGTGGCAGTGGGGTGGCCAGAGTGGCAGCTGAAATCGTCAGGCATTTTCCTGATCTGCAACACAACCAGGAGGACTCTGGACAGGGACCGCAACCGAGGTCCACTGCCACCACGTTTGTTGTCTGTTGTATTTTGTACCCTTTTATGTATGTTAATTATTATTATCTGTATGGTCTTCCTTCCATTACTGACTTCTGCTAATCACTAATTCATTGAATAGAGGCGCTTAAAACTAAGATATCAGGCTTTTCCTCTTTTTAAATATACGTACTTGCTGTGAGCAGCTCAGGGTAAAAACGTCACTTTTTAAATGTATGCACTTACTGTTAGCAGCTCAGGGTAAAGACTTCTCTTTTTAAATGTATGCACTTACTGTTAGCAGCTCAGGGTAAAGACTTCTCTTTTTAAATGTATGCACTTACTGTCTCTTGAATGAATACCTAGTAAATGTAAGTTACTCTGGATATCAGCTCCTGTCTGAGACACTGACATCAGTGTCACCCTCAGTACAACAATTGTCATTTTGCTTTTCTAGTAATGCACTCAGGATATCAGGATCAGATCCCACCTGTAACAGTCATGACCCCTGACCTTTGCAGGGTGGACTTGCTTAGGCTGAGGGTCATAACTAATCCCAATTCATGATGTCATAAGATATATTGATGTGCCTAAACACAAATGACACTAGAGGTTTTTTTCAGTTCACTGCAGGTAATCTGTATGTTTATGCTGTAATAGAACCTTATAATGAGACTCTGGAGTCTGTCTGTCTCCAACACATTTAATTGGTAGGAATACTGAGGGATTTGGCCAGTATTGTCAGAGCCGTGCTTACCTACTGGCAGAATCCTCTGGTGTGAGAATGGTGTGAGAATGATACAGTCATGGTGACATGACTTACAGAAAGGAGTGCAATGTGTGTGTGTGTGTGTGTGTGTGTGTGTGTGTGTGAGTGTTCATATGTGTTTGTGTGTGTGAGGGCAGATATTCTTGAGCGTTTTTATTTATAAAATAAATGCATGAATTAACCAAAATGCAGTAAATTCGAAAGGTGCATTATGTGTTGCACAACTGCAGCAGACCCCCCCCCCCCGAACGGTGCCCCCCAGGACACTATTTCATTCAGTGTGTTGATCAGACATACAGCTCCGGAACAAACAAAGAGACCACTGCGCAGTTTTTTCTTGAGTTTCGAGTGAGGAACTGAAGGGTTAAAATTAAGAAACCACTGCAAATTGATCGCTTCTGTTCCTCACTCAAAACGTTCCTTTTCAACTTCTTTGGAAAGGAAAGAAAAAGTGCAGTGGTCACTTATGTCTAGAGCTGTATTTTTTTCATTAATCTGAGATGTCTACCTGTCTACAGGTGAGGCGATGCATATCAGGCCCCAGCCCCTGTTCTCAACCAATGAGCCATTTCACACCAGAGGCACACACCTTCATGTCGGTTTATTGAGGAGCTAGGCCTACCACTGTAGGTCATCGGGGAGCCAGGGCGGGCTATTGGTTTGGACATCTGACTACTGTCCGAAAGATCTCTGGTTATTATCCTCGAACCACCAGGTGAAAGACATGTCATTCTTGTTCCGAACAATACAATTATCTCACACTTGTGAAATGCCTCCAGGTTGTTTGTTGTTTGTTGTAGTGCAGTCACTAAATGATTTATATCACGTGTTTATGGAACTGAACTGGTATATCTAACTCCTGGTGAAATCTTGAATGCTTTGGGTTACCCTGCTATTAGCATTGAGTCAATGTAATGTTCTGGCTGCTGGCAATAGCTGACACTGATGGCTGTTTTGTTGACAGGAATTTGGAAGGACACCTTTAAAGCAAAGCAACATCCAAAACTGTCACACATTGATATTGGAGTGTTTGACACTTTTAATTGGTCCACTAAGTTTGCGTTTTGCATAGTGTCAAATGCTGATGCTAACCAGAAAGGAGATGAAGACATCCAAGGGGATTATGATTACCTCTCTAATTAGCTCAATAGTTAACCAGTATTGTCACTAATACATTAGTTCAACAGATTTCTATAACATCCCCTCTGGATGTACAGGTCCTGCAGAGCTGACAGGTCAGTCCTGGTGATGCACTGTGCCGTCTTGGCCACCCTCTGGCAGAGCCCCGCGGTCAAGGGCAGTGGCGCTGCACATACCGGGCGGGGATGCAAACAGTCAGACTGGTAGAATGGTTCACTGGTAGAATTTGGTGAACATCCTGGAGTCCTTGCCTTAGGGGACTGTACACGTAGCCCTGTGGAGCTCCAGTGCTGAGAGTTGGTGTGGAAGAGGTGGCGCTGAAAAATGTGATGGTTTTTCAGTAATGCTTTCCTCAGGTTGTCGCTGTTAATATCAGCAGCCACAACAAAAGCCGCTTCCAGTTATAAAAACTAATGTCGGTTGATAGCTCGAAACACTTGTGCCGCGGTGTTGTTGGCGTGTGGGGGGTGTACAACGCTGTGAGAATCACTGATGTAAACTCCCCAGGAAGACAATATAAATATAGATTCACGGACTACAAATAGATGTCTTCATATTCTTCCAGGCTCGGTCATCGAAGACAGAGTAAATAAATCCGCAAACGATCTAATCGAGGATGTAAACTCAACACTACGAAATACATTAGATCCAGTTGCAATACTAAAAACAAAAGCAATACTCAACAAGAAACTTGCTCCCTGGTACACAATACTAGGGCGTTCAAGCAAGCCTCCAGAAAGTTGGAGCAAAAGTGTCGTTCCACCAAGTTGGAAGTATCCAGACTAGCCTGGATAGGCAGTACACTACAATACGGAAAAGCACTCACATCTGCTTGATCAGCTTATTTCTCCATCCTGATTGAAGTGAACAAAAACAATCCAAAATGTCTCTTTGATGCAGTGGCAAAGTTAACAAAAAATCAACGCTCAACAAGTGAAGTGGGCCTTCACTTCAGCAGTAATAACTACATGAACTTCTTTGATGAAAAGATCATTACCATTTGAAAACATATAACTGATATCTTAAATAGGTACAGTATATTCCCCCAAATGCCCAAGAATGTCCTGAACCTCCCTGACCAGGTGTCTATGGGGAAACTTCAATTTTTTGATCATGTATCGCTTGACACGCTCACTAAATTAGTAATGAATTCTAAACCCACAAATTGTCAACTAGATCCGATTCCAACTAAACTAATTACTTAAGGAGATATTTCCGGTGCTAGGCCAGCCAATGTTGAACGTAATTAATTGCTCCCTTTCTTCCAGATATGTACCAAACTCACAAAAAAAATGGGAAATTAAGCATCTTCTGAAAAAAATCAAATCTGGATCCAGACATATTAAACAATGATAGTCCAATATCAAATCTCCCGTTCCTCTTTAAAATCTCTGAAAAATGGGTTTCCCAACAGCTGAATGCATTCCTGAAGACAAATAACATTTATGAAATCCTCCAGTTCAGTTTCAGACCCCATTATAGCACTGAGACTGCACTTGTGAAACTAGCTAATTATCTTCTAATGGCCTCAGAAAAAGGTTCTGCATCTGTCCTACTGCTGCTTGACCTTAGTGCTGCCTTTGACACTATTGATCACTCCCTACTCTTAGAGAGACTGGAAACCCTTGTTGGGCTACATGGACATGTTCTAGCCTGGTTTAAATCGTATTTATCTGAAAGATATCATTTTGTATGTGTGGTTGGCATATCTGACAAATCAAAGGTATGTTTTGGTGTTCCTCAGGGATCGGTGTTGGGACCATTATTGTTCTTACTATATATGCTTCCTCTGGGTGTTGTCATCCGGACTCGCTGCTGTCCCTGTCCAAAGTCCTCCTGGCTGTGTTGCAGATCAAGACAATACCCATCAATTCCAGCTGACACTCTGCTGACCCCCCCCTCTGTCTGTCCCTGCCCTTGTCCATCTGGTCATGCTTCTGACCTGGACTACTATTTAAATATACTCTGGAATCAGCCAGCATGCATTTATTAATTATTACAATATGGACTCTTAATGTTCACATGGGCACAGCCAGAAAAGGACCAGAAATTCAACACTGTTTTTGCTTGCTCATTGGGCTTTCAGGCTGGGTGTTTTGTTAAAGCACTTTGTGACATATTCTGATGTAAAATGGGCTTTATAAATTATTTATAGGGCCAACATCTATTTACAATGTGTTCAAGATTAGGAGAGTCTAGTTTTCTCTCTATATATAGCCAGCCGGTGTTCCTATATTCCAATTCCATAGACTGTTTATATATATACCATATGTAAATCCCTTTAGCTCCAAGAGTAATGGTACACAATGGGTTTCCAATATATACTGTAGTTTCAACCTCTTCTAACATCAACAGGAAACAAGTCCAGGAAAAGAGAACGCTGGGCTAGACATCCTACAAAATATGTCCTACAAACATTAAGCTGTCACGTTTGGGCCACTGCTTTTCTAATCAGGAAATCCGCAAAACCGAAGCCTGACTGTAAGCTCCTTTAGACATTCAAGTTCAATCTTCTTGCAAGAGCCTGGCCCACCACAAGGAGGTGCTGAGTTCCAAAACACATGGAAAACTCAGACAGGCCTTCGCCCCCCAGACTTTTTAATCAGTAATTAGTGGTGCTCTGGCACTCTTGTGGAGAATCTCATTTTAATGCACCTCTCAGAAATTTATATTGTATTTAATTTTATTTGGAATAAAAATAATAGTTAATTTAGTGCATTTAAAAAAATGGTTCCATTGAAATACTTGGTTTGAGAAATGTATCAGTTTTCTAAATACAGGTAAGATTACTGGGGACAGTAACATCAAAGGCTGTCATACATTACATCATGTTTTTCAATATAATTTGTGTGTGTGTGTGCACGTGTGTGTGTGTGTGTGTGTGTGTGTGTGCGCGCGTGTGTGTGTGTTTATGCACAGAGATGGTCTCTAAGAAGGGATGAAAAGAGAGTCTATGTTCAGAGTTAGTCAGAAGGCTGAGCTGACAAGGTCACACACAGGACCAAGGAGGAGGACCTCAGCATTTTACCCTTTATATAACATGGAGGTACATGAAGATAATCAATACTGTTTTCAACCCCGAAACTCATCTTGCAAAAGGTCTTCACTATCAACATCTTTTTCCCTAACAGTGTACATCACCTTGTCATCTATTTCTTTGGTTACAGTATTTTTGAACTTACTGGTGATCATCTCCATCTCTCACTTCAAGCAGCTCCACACTCCAACCAACCTGCTCATCCTCTCTCTGGCTGTGTCAGATCTCCTGGTGGGACTCATTGCGATACCAGCAATGACTGTAGCAATAATGGAGTCATGCTGGCTTCTTGGGGATTATTTCTGTGCGTTGCTTCTCTACACCACATTTTTGTGTTGTTCTTTATCTGTTGGCAATTTGGTCTTGATATCTATTGACCGTTACGTTGCTGTGTGTGATCCATTATTATATCCATTGAAAATAACAATAACAAGAATGAAGTGTTTTATATGTATTACCTGGTGTTGTTGTCTCACATATGATGCTGTTCTTACAAAAATCTTGGTAAATGAACAGGTACCAAGTGGATGTTTTGAAGAATGTTATGCTGTTGAAGGGTATTTCTGGGTCAATATCACTGTCTTTTTAATAACAATGGTTGTTCCATGTTCTATTATTGTAACACTTTATTTGAAAATATTTGTGGTGGCCAGATCACAGGCCAGGAAGGTATTTTCTAAAGGGGCTGCCACTGTGTCTGGTGTTGAAACTGTAAAGGCAAGTAAACCTGAGCGAAAAGCAGAAAGAACGTTATCTATTGTTGTTTTCAACTACTTCTTATTTTGGAATCCAATAACTTTTCTACTGTGTAATATTGTCTCAAGTAACAATTTAACATCACGTATCATGATTTTTCTGCCTTATGTTAATTCCGTTATTAATCCAATAATTTATGCTATTTCATATTCGTGGTTCAGAGTGAGAACTAAACAAATTTTCACTCTGCAGTTTAGGCATAAATAGTCCATGTTTTTATAAGTCTGACAAACATAGGTTTATTATTACTGTGCTGTTTTCTCTTTCTTCTTGAACAGACATTGATGATGGCTACTTCCTTATATAAGGTGTATGTACTACAGGAGTTGTGTGGTTATCCTCCAACAAACAAAATGTTAAATTTTCAAACTCTTTGCAATTTCACGTTGAGCCCCTGTCCCAGCTTTTTTAAATGTGTTGCTGGCCTTGAATTCAATGTGGGCATGTAGAAAAATAAATTGTTTCAGTTTTAACATTTGTTATGTTGTCTCTGTACTATTTTCTATTGAATATAGGGTTTAAATGATTTGGACATCTCTACATTCAGTTTATATCTCCATTTTACCCAGAGTCCCTACTTTTTTTTGGAAACGTGTTGTGTACGAAATGGGTAGTTTTCACCAAATTAACAATGTTCTCTCTAAAATAACATGATATTAATAATGAAATACAACACTTTCTGATAAGGTTACCTGAACAACCATTACTGAATACAGCGGTTAACGTGAAGGAATGATAAACAAAGACATGAACAAACTGTTAATAATGATATCCCCATACTTTATTAATGATTTCCAAATGCCTTATTAACTAACAGTGTGTAGTATCATTTGTTCATGTTGACCCAGGACATAAACTCATGTCGTCGTTGCAGGAACACATAGTTTGTACTCTAATTTGTTTATGTTAATGCAGGACATGCATTCATGTAGCTAGTTGTAATTTACATTCATATTCATAAGATAATTTATTTTATTTCAATATTAATAATGTAAGCTAGATAAAGATAGTTTCGCATCATTCATAGATATTTAATAATAGTGAACAATCAGATGTAAATTGTTTAGAGCTACTAATGGGGGCACAACATAATTAACTAATGGTGAAGTGTCAGTTATTAATGGTTTCTAGCTACCAACTAGTCATTAGATAGTGAATAGTAAGGGAGGATAATTCGTCAATATACTAGGGGACACAATTTGGGTTTAGAATACTAGTAATATATACATACAATACAATACATAATCCTCCCTAGGAGAATGACAGGATTAACTAAGCGTACTTATAAAGACAATTAGTAAAACCGTCACTCTGGACACGTGGACGTGATGACGAAAGAGATGAGTAGCCTAATGTGTTTTCAGTAGAAGTGGAAACAGGCAAGTCGTATGCAAGAAATATACAGTCATATCAATCAGTTATTCAAATTGTATCTTGTCAAGACCTTTTTTTCAATCTGTCAGGTCCTGGCTGGGGGCCATCACAATTTGGCTCTTGTCAAAGTCACTCAGATATCCTTACGCTTACCCATTGTTCCTGCTTTTAACACATCAACTTTTAGGACAGAATGTTAAATTGCTGCCTAATATATCCCACCCACTGACAGGTGCCATGATAACGAGATTATCAGTGTTATTCCCATCACCTGTCAGGGGTCATGTTATGGCTAATTGGTGTATCAGTATTATTTCCATCACCTGTCAGTGGTCATGTTATGGCTAATTGGTGTATCAGTGTTATTCCCATCACCTGTCAGTGGTCATGTTATGGCTGATTGGTGAACACTCTAACAGTCAAGTTATCCAACTATATCTACATTTCCAGTTGACTTTCGTTCTTTACCGACATGGAAAACCAGAAGAATGATGAGTAAGAAAGCATGGCTGTTCCTTTAAAAGTTACACTGTTGTTCCATGTCAGACATTGATTAATAGTGAGTAGTAAAAAATGCACTTCAAGGGGCCCACTGACGTCACCGCCTAACTGTCAGAGGTGTCATTGCGAGAGCAGAGTTTGAGTTCTGCCTGCCAATTGGCCAGGGGTCCTGTGGAGGGCGGGGAAAATGTCTAATGCAGTCTGGGTTTGAAGGTATAATCAACGGATGCTATATTTTCAAAAGGTAAAATGGAAAGACTTGATTAATTCAAATTTTCTGAGATACTGATTTGGGGGGTTTCATTAGTTGTCACTTATAATCATGAAAATTAAAAGAAATGAACACCTGAAATATATCAGTCTGTGTGGAATAACTGTATACATTATGCAAGTTTCACTATTTGAATGGAATTACTGAAATAAATCAACTTGTTGATGATATTGTAATTATATGACCAGCACCTGTATATTTCTATAACATCCCCAACTTAAGGCTCAGTTTGGAAACAATGATCAAGTGTCTTAACGTTGAAGAGTACAATAACACATGATATTAATCTAATTCAGTAATGTATTGAGCAAGTAATTTTGTAGGAACTTGATCAAAGAAATTTACAATTTGCTCTTGATAAAGAACAAATGAGTCCAAACAGAGAACTGCCATGACCCAAAACAGACGTTCTTTTTCCCACGCCTTTGATTGACCAAAGCCGTTCAAATACAAGATATTGTGACGGTGATGTGACGGATTGGTCCGCCATCTCCCGCTTTCTCCGGTTCACCAACAGCCATGAACTCATCCCGGTCCCATTTTGTCTTGTCTTGTCATTCATTGTTCACACCAGGTCCCAATCATCCAATTAGTATGTGTTTAAATGTTCCTCCTCTGCTCCCCTCAGTTGTGAGTCATTGTTCCATGTCTTTTGATGTAATTAGTGGTGTGCTCATCTATGTTCATTTTCATTTTACAGTTTATCTCGGTGCTCTTAGCTTTCTGTTCTGTTGTTTTGTGTATGTTTGTCTACCATTAAAGAACACACCGAGCTGCAACCATCTGCCTACGCCTGGTCCACTTCACCCCACTACACAATCGCTGACAGAATGACTCACCCAAAGGACCAAGTAAAAGCGAGGCAAAGTTGGACGGTGGGGGAACTCACGGTTGGTTGGCCGGACGGTGGGTTGGCCGGACAGTGACACCGGAGGAGGAATACCCCTACCGTCAACCCCTGCCCTCCTGGGCTGAAGGGGACTCGGAAGAAGAGGAGCCCTTATACCCATACCTTCCAGTCCCTTTACCAGCACAGCGGAAACCCCAAAGGAAAAGGAAGAGGAATAGGTGCAATCAGGCCAAAGAGCAGCCCCAAGATTATTTTGGGGGGGTGCTGCATGGGAGCATGGAGGATGTCATGCGCATGGCCATCAGGGAGTGGGAGCGCTTCCGGGAACTCCAGGCTGCCCAGGAGCAACAGCCAGCGCCCTCTGCTGCACGGGAGCCGCACGAGGACTGGCCGCCCGCGCCGCCTGAGCCCGCCGCCGAGGCCCTACGCCTGGTCCGCTTCAAAAAGAGAGGCAGAGCTCAGAGTTAGTCAGAAGGCTGACCTGACAGGGACATACACAGGACCAAGCAGGAGGACTTCAGCATTTTACACTTAATTACAAATGGAGGAAATTGAAGGTACCCAGTACTGTTTTCAAGATGGAAACTCTTCTTGCAGAAAGAATTCAATATCTACATATATTTACATAACACTGTACGTCTTCTTCTTTTTTCACGGCAGAAGTTACAGTGTCTTTAAATATACTGGTGATAATCACCATGTCTCACTTCAAGCATCTCTACACTCCAACCAACCTGCTCATCCTCTCTCTGGCTGTGTCAGATCTCCGGGTGGGACTCATTGCGATACCAGCAATTACTGTAGCAATAATGGAAACATGCTGGGTTTTTAATGAATATTACTGTGCATTGCTTATTTACATAACATTTTTATGTACTTCTTTATCTATTGGTAATTTGATCTTGATATCTGTTGACCGTTATGTTGCTGTGTGTTATCCATTAATGTACCACTCAACAATAACAAGAACTATATGGTGTATGTCCATAACATGGTTTTGTTGTGTAATATTAGCAACTTTAAGTTTTGTTGTATATCTGAAGGTTCCCAGTAGGTGTTTTCAAGAACGTTACTTGGTGAAGGGAGATATCTTGGTTAATGTCATTGGCCTTCTCATCACAATGGGAATTCCGTGCTCTGTTATTATAACACTATATTGTAAAATATTTGTGGTGGCCAGATTACAGGCCAGGCAGGTATTTTCTAAAGGGGCTGCCTCTGTATCTGGTGTTAAAACTGTACAGGCAAATAAGTCTGAGAGAAAAGCAGCAAAAACTCTGGGCATTGTTGTATTTAACTATATTATTTGTTGGATTCCAGTTTATCCCCGCAGATTTTTCTTTAATGTTGCATATGCCAATTTATTTTCAGCTTTCATCTGCTTTCTGCCACTTGTTAATTCCTTAATTAATCCAATCATTTATGCTTTCTTTTATCCATGGTTTAAAGTGACAGCAAAACGCATTTTAACTCTGAATTTAAGGTGTTTATAGTTTCAATATTTTTGTGTTTTTGGTAAAGTTATGTTATAAATTTGACTGAATTGGATAGGATTGACTTGAGCGCGTACGCTTGTTACTCTCTGCCTTGAGGAATCATTCTCACCCACAAAGTGGCTGTATTGGGGATCAACGTGTGTCAAAGCAAAAAAAATATGCGCAATATTGGATGATTATCTCCTCAGTGGCGTACATTTCAAGTGTATCATAGCAAATATCCATTAATAATATCAATGATATTAAGTGTTCCGTTATAAACCATTTAAAGTGAATTTACAATGTTTTCTTATAAATTATTGTTACACATTTGTGTCAAAAGTATTACCATACTAGGTATTCTCACATTTAAAAACATTATGTATTAATGATTAATGAGAATGTGGTTCAAAGAAGACATTATAAATAATAGAGTAGTATACAGTAAAATATACTTATGACAGCCTCCAGTGAGTCCTAGACATACTTCCTAATACTTAATACAGTCCATGCAGTGGCTGACCACTAATTTAACATGTATGTATGTCATTGTTAGAAATTCCAGCAGCACCACCCAGAGAGACCTCTTGTACATCTTAAGCATAACCTATGGTGGTAGAAATAAGTATATAATGACAGATTGTGTCTCTGCCCCGACAAAGGGAGTCGTTTTGCAAAAGGTGACATGAACCAATTGAAAACACACCAGCTAAAATTGTAATTGATTTAACATTTTTCTCCCTGGTATTAAACAAGTAAAAAAGTATGACAAGGCAGGATGTTATAGGAAATATATTGAAAATTTTATTCCAACTACAGCTATTTTAATGTGCTGAATGAAGTAAGGTTTATACTGGAAAAAATGTACACACAACACATGAATGTTTCATGAACTGAAATTAAAAAAATCCTTCAGAAATTAGATCTTATTATTCAACTCAGCAGAATGTGTTTAAATAGGTGATCCAGTAAATTGATCTATTAAATCCCAAGTAATCTTGTAGGAGCATGTCCTACAACATATTAGCATTAGTAAATATATTGACATCATCCAAATGTAGATTTCAGGATCTTGTGAACAGGATATACTATAAATCGTATTCATCTGAAAGATATAATTTTGTATGTGTGGTTGGCATATCTGACCAATCAAAGGTATGTTTTGGTGTTCCTCAGGGATCGGTATTGGGACCATTATTGTTCTTAATATACATGCTTCCTCTAGGTGATGTCATCCGGAATCACAATGTACATTTTCACTGTTATGCTGATGACACACACTTGTATATTTCGATGAAACATGTAAAAACCCCAAAATTAGCTACTTTGGAAGCATGTGTTTCATATATTACGAAGTGGATGACAGAGAACTTTTTGCTTTCAAACTCAAGAAAAACAGAATTGCTCAATTTAGGACCCACGAAACAAAGAGTTTTGTTGTCAGATCTCACTGAACCTCGATGGCTGCATGGTAATATTCCAAAAACCTGTAAGAAACCTTGGCGTTACCCTCTACCCTGACCTTTCCTTTGATGAACATTTAAAATATATCTCAAGAGTTGCTTAGTTCCTTCTTCGGAACATTGCAAAAAAGTTAAGTTTTATCAAAACCTAATGCAGAAAAACAAATCCATGCTTTTGTTACCTCTAGATTAAATTACTGCAATGCGCTTTTTTCCGGTCATCCTAATAATTCAATAAATACACTTCAATTAGTGCTGAACATGGCTGCTAGAATGTTAACTAGAACAAAGAAATTTGAACACATTACTCCAGTACTAGCCTTTTTACACTGGCTACCTGTTATGCTTAGGATAAGGTTTTATTGTTAACCTATAAAGCATTGCATGGACCTGCTCCTACCTAAATGATTCAGCCAAACATACCTACACATAACCTTTGATTGCAACATGCAAGTCTTCTAATTGTACTTAGTGTAACGACCGGGCCTCTGCGATCTCCCAGAGGCAGGTCCTCACGTTCCTAGCCACTCACACACCCGCTCAGCTTCCAATTATGCACCTGTTCCAAATCCACGATTATGCACCTGTCCCCAATTACTGCATTACCAACAGTATTTATTCAGCCCTCTGTCATTCCTTCTCTGCCGGATCATGGTTCTTGCTTGCAAGCCTTTAATCGCGATTCACTCACCTACGTACAGACTCCCCGTGTATCGACCTCCTGCCTGTCCCCGATGATTCTGCCTGCTCCCTGCCTGTACGATAGCTGCCCGACAGTGTTCCGACCTCTCGCCCGTCTCCGACTACTCTGCCCGTTCCCTGCCTGTACCACTGTCACCCGCTCGTGAATCGACCTTCCACCTGTCCCCGACTACTCTGCTTACCGCTCCCCGCGCTTGGGTCCCAACCTGCAGCCCTGACACCTAGAATTTCTTAACAAACAGCCAGAGGCAGGGCTTTCTCTCATAGAGCTCCACTACTGTGGAATGGTCTCTCAATTAAGGTTAGAAATCCAATCCCCTCCCTCCAATCCCCTCCCTCCAATGCCCTCCCTCCAATCCCCTCCCTCCAATGCCCTCCCTCCAATCCCCTCCCTCCAATGCCCTCCCTCCAATGCCCTCCCTCCAATGCCCTCCCTCCAATGCCCTCCCGCCAATGCCCTCCCTCCAATGCCCTCCCTCCAATGCCCTCCCTCCAATGCCCTCCCCCCAATGCCCTGCCTCCAATGCCCTCCTGCCAGTGCCATTCGGGGGTGGAGTCACTGGCTTTTTGTTGTCTCACCGTTGCGCCCATCATTCAACTTGGTTGAACTCTGCTGGCCATGCTCTGCCCTCATTTCAGGGTAGTTGCGGTTGGTGCGTGCCCCTTTGGTTGATGCTTGGCAATGTGGGTGGATTGACTTCCTGCCTGTTGGGCCCTGTCCGGGGCCTCCCTCAGAATGGGCCTGAGTATCTCTGGACCCCCCTGTCTCAGCCCCAAGATTTTACGCTGCTATATTATATTGCCGGGGGGAGTAGGGTCAGTGCTTCTCCAATGTAGATCTACGGAATGCACTTTCTGAATGTTCCCTGCCTCTTACCCTGTTTAAACTTAAGATGACATGAGCTCTTGGCCCACACCTCCATAATACCAGGCTTGAAAGACTTGCTGCTGTCCCTGTCCAAAGTCCTCCTGGTAGTGTTGCAGATCAAGACAATACCCGTCGATTCCAGCTCCCACTCTGCTGACCCCCCGTCTGTCCCTGTCCTTGTCCATCTGGTCATGCTTCTGACCTGGACTACTATTTAAGCATACTCTGGAATCAGCCCACATGCATTTATTAATTGTTACAATATGGACTCTTAATGTTCACCCGGCACAGCCAGAAAAGGACTCTCACCCCTCTGAGCCTGGTTCCTCTCTATGTTTCTTCCAAAACACTGTAGTTGCTTGCTCATGGGGTTTCAGGCTGGGTGTTTTGTAAAAGCACTTTGTGACAACTTCTGATGTAAAATGGGCTTCATAAATTATTTATAGAGCCAACATCTAATCACAACTTAAAGTCTAGTTTTCTCTCTAAATATAGCCAGCCTGTGTTCCTATTTTCAAATTTTATAGACTGTATATATATTTACCATATGTAAATCCCTTTATCTCCAAGGACCCATGGTACCCAATGGGTTTCCAATATATACTGTTGTTTCAACCTCTTCTAACATCAACAGGAAACAAGTACAGCAGAATACAACGCTGGGCTAGACATCCTACAAAATATGTCCTACAATCATTAAGCTGTCACTTCTTTGTAACACTGCATTTCCAATCAGGAAATCTGCAAAACCAAAGCCTGACTGAAAGCTCCTTTAGACATTCAAGTTCAATCTTCTTGCAAGAGCCTGACCCACCACAAGGAGGTGCTGAGTTCCAAAACACATGGAACACTCAGACAGGCCTTCGTCCCCCAGACTGGGGAAACAAATCAGTAATTAGTGGTGCTCTGGCACTCTTGTGGTGAACCTCATGTTAATGCACCTCTCAGAAATTGTTATTGTATTTAATTTAATTTGGAATAAAAACAATAGTTGATTTAGTGCATTTCAAAAAATGGTTCCATTGAAATGCTTGGTTTGAGAAATGTATCAGTTTTCTAAATACAGGTAAGATTACTGGGGACAGTAACATCAAAGGCTGTCATACATTACATCATGTTTTTCAAGATAATTTTTGTGTGTGTGTGTGTGTGTGTGTGTGTGTGCGCGTGTGTGTGTGTATGCACAGAGATGGTCTCTGAGAGAGGATAAAAAGAGAGTCTATGTTCAGAGTTAGTCAGAAGGCTGACCTGACAAGGTCACACACAGGACCAAGGAAGAGAACCTCAGCATTTTACCCTTTATTAAAAATGGAGGAACATGAAGATAATCAATACTGTTTTCAACCCCGAAACTCATCTTGCAAAAGGTCTTCACTATCAACATCTATTTACTTAACAGTGTACATCACCTTGTCATTTATTTCTTTGGTTACAGTATTTTTGAACTTACTGGTGATCATCTCCATCTCTCACTTTAAGCAGCTCCACACTCCAACCAACCTGATCATCCTCTCTCTGGCTGTGTCAGATCTCCTGGTGGGACTCATTGTGATACCAGCAATGACTGTAGCAATAATGGAGTCATGCTGGCTTCTTGGGGAATATTTCTGTGCGTTGCTTCTCTACACCACATTTTTGTGTTGTTCTTTATCTGTTGGCAATTTGGTCTTGATATCTATTGACCGTTATATTGCTGTGTGTGATCCATTATTATATCCATTGAAAATAACAATAGCAAGAATGAAGTGTTTTATATGTATTACCTGGTGTTGTTGTCTCACATATGATGCTGTTCTTACAAAAATCTTGGTAAATGAACAGGTACCAAGTGGATGTTTTGAAGAATGTTATGCTGTTGAAGGGTATTTCTTGGTCAATGTCAGTGACTTTTTAATAACAATGGTTGTTCCATGTTCAATTATTGTAACACTTTATTTGAAAATATTGGTGGCGGCCAAAACACAGGCCAGAAAGATATTTTCTAAAGGGGGTGCCACTGTGTCTGGTGTTGAAACTGTGAAGGCAAGTAAACCTGAAAGAAAAGCAGAAAGAACGTTAGCTATTGTTGTTTTCAACTACTTCATATGTTGGAATCCAGTAACCTTTCTACTGTGTATCATTGTCCCAAGTAACAATTTAACATCACGTATCATGATTTTTCTGCCTCTTGTTAATTCCATTATTAATCCGATAATTTATGCCATTTCATATTCGTGGTTCAGAGTGAGAACTAAACAAATTTTCACTCTGCAGTTTAAGCATAAATAGTCCATGTTTTTATAAGTCTGACAAACATAGGTTTATTATTACTGTGCTGTTTTCTCTTTCTTCTTGAACAGACATTGATGAGGGCTACTTCCTTATATAAGGTGTATGTACTACAGGAGTTGTGTGATTATCCTCCAACAAACAAAATGTTACATTTCCAAACTCTTTGCAATTTCACGTTGAGAAACATTATTTTTGAATTGTTGCACTGCTGGCCTAGGCAGTCTTTCACAGAGTGGTGAACCCCTGTCCATCGTTTCTTCTGAAAGACTCATCTTCTCTGGGAAGTTATTTTTATGTCCATTCTTGTTATTTACTTGTTGCCTATTAACCCACTTTGTTGGGAGATGTTCCACTAGGTTTTTTTAGCGTTGTACAACTTTCCAGTCTATTCTATCCCCTGTCCCAGCTTTTTTATGTGTTGCTGGCATTAAATTCAAAGTGGGCATGTATTTTTCAAAGAAAAATAATTCTTTTCAGTTTTAACATTTGATATGTTGTCTCTGTACTATTTTCTATTGAATATAGGGTTTAAATGATTTGCACATCTCTACATTCAGTTTATATCTCCATTTTACCCAGAGTCCCTACTTTCTTTTGGAAACGGGGTTGTATACGAAATGGGTAGTTTTCATCAAATTAAGAATGTTCTCTCTAAAATAACATGATAGTAATAATGAAATACAACACTTTCTGATAAGGTTACATGAACAACCATTACTGAAAACAGCGGTTAACGTGAAGGAATGACAAACAAAGACATGAACAAACTATTAATGATGATAAACCCATACTTTATTAATGGTTTCCAAATGCATTATTAACTAACAGTGTGTAGTATCATTTGTTCATGTTGATCCAGGAAATAAACTCATGTCGTTGTTGCAGGAACACATAGTTTGTACTGTAATTGGTTCATGTTAATGCAGGATATGCATTCATGTAGCTAGTTGTTATCATGATCAATAGGCTAAGTAATATACATTAATATTCATAAGCTATTATATTTTATTTCAATATTAATAATGTAAGCTAAATAAATATAGTTTCACATGATCTATAGATATTTAATAATAGTGAACAATCAGATGTAAATTGTTTAGAGCTACTAATGGGGGCACAACATAATTAACTAATGGTGAAGTGTCAGTTATTAATGGTTTCTATCTACCAACTAGTCATTAGATAGTGAATAGTAAGGGAGGATAATTTGTCAATATACTAGGGGACACAATTTGGGTTTAGAATACTAGTAATATATAGCACATAATCCTCCCTAGGGGAATGACAGGATTAACTAAGTGTATCTATAAAGACAATTAGTAAAACCGTTACTCTGGACACGTGGACGTGATGACGAAAGAGATGAGTAGCCTAATGTGTTTTCAGTAGAAGTGGAAACAGGCAAGTCTTATGCAAGAAATAAACAGTCTTATCAATCAGTTATTCAAATTGTATCTTGTCAAGACCTTTTTTTCAAACTGTCAGGTCCTGGCTGGAGGCCATCACAACTTGGCTCTTGTCAAAGTCACTCAGATATCCTTACGCTTGCCCATTGTTCCAGCTTTTGGAAAACCAGATAAATGATTAGAAAGAAAGAATGGCTGTTCCTTTAAGAGTTACACTGTTGTTCCATGTCAGACATTGATTAATAGTGAGTAATAAAAAATGCACTTCAAGGGGCCCATGAATCAGGCAACAGTGACGTCACTGACTAACAGAGGTGTCAGAGGTATCATTGCAAGAGCAGAGCTTGAGTTCTGCCTGCCGATTGGCCAGGGGTCCTGTGGAGGGCGGGGAAAATGTCTAGTGCAGTCTGGGTTTGAAGGTATAATCAACGGATGCTATATTTTCAAAAGGTAAAATGGAAAGACTTGATTCATTCAACTTTTCTGAGATACTGATTTGGGGGGTTTCATTAGTTGTCAGTTATAATCTTCAAAATTAAAAGAAATGAACACTTGAAATATATCAGTCTGTGTGGAATAACTATATACATTATGCAAGTTTCACTTTTTGAATGGAATTACTGAAATAAATCAACATGTTGATGATATTCTAATTATATGACCAGCACCTGTATATTTCTATAACATCCCCGACTTAAGGCTCAGTTTGGAAACAATGCTCAAGTGTCTTAATGTTGAAGGGTACAATAACACATGATATTAATCTACATCAGTAATGTATTGAGCAAGTTATTTTGTAGAAACTTGATCAAAGAAATGTTCAATTTGCTCTTGATAAAGAACAAATTAGTCCAAACAGAGAACTGCCATGACCCAAAACAGACTTTCTTTTTCCCACGCCTTTGATTGACCAAAGCCTTTCAAATACAAGATATTTATTCACATTACAACTCTTTCAGATACTGGAAAAAATGTACTTCTCGTGTATTTGTCAGTAAGGCTTAATGGTGGGCTACATGGGCACAGCAACATCTAATTCTGTCATAGATTACATCATGTTTTCACAGATTATTTGCGCATGCAAACAAACAGGGGAGTGTCAGTCAGGTATAAAAAGAGAGGCAGAGCTCAGAGTTAGTCAGAAGGCTGACCTGACAGGGACACACACAGGACCAAGCAGGAGGACTTCAGCATTTTACACTTAATTAAAAATGGAGGAACATGACGATAATCAATACTGTTTTCAACCCCGAAACTCATCTTGCAAAAGGTCTTCACTATCAACATCTATTTACTTAACAGTGTACATCACCTAATCATCTATTTCTTTGATTACAGTATTTTTGAACTTACTGGTGATCATCTCCATCTCTCACTTCAAGCAGCTCCACACTCCAACCAACCTGCTCATCTGCTCTCTGGCTGTGTCAGATCTCCTGGTGGGACTCATTGTGATACCAGCAATGACTGTGGCTATAATGGAGTCATGCTGGCTTCTTGGGGATTATTTCTGTGCGTTGCTTCTCTACACCACATTTTTGTGTTGTTCTTCATCTGTTGGCAATTTGGTCTTGATATCTATTGACCGTTATATTGCTGTGTGTGATCCATTATTATATCCATTGGACATAACAATAGCAAGAATGAAGTGCTTTATATGTATTACCTGGTGTTGTTGTCTCACATATGATTGTCACGTCCCCTCCTCCGCCTGTGCGCAGCAGAGGGCGCCCACGCTCCAGTAACACAGTACACACCTAACACACCTGTCACCAATCACCAACTCACACACCTGTCCCCAGTCACCTAATCACCACACAGTCAAATACAGCTCCCTGCCATCTCACCCCTGCCAGATCAATGGTTCATGTTCACATGCCATATCTCGCG
>JACXGJ010011534.1:0-19634 GCA_016801105.1 Esox niger | reverse complement strand
GGAGAGTGGAGGAGACGAGAAGGAAGAGGAGAGAAGAGAGAAGGGAATGGGGAGTGGAGAGAGGGGCGGGGAAAGGGGAAGGAAGTGAAAGGAGAAGAGAGGGGAGGGGGGAGAGGAGTGAGGAACAGAGTGGTGATGAGAAGGCAGACCAGACAAGAGGACTATTTAAATAGCTTTCTCATGTGAGAGGATAAAGGTGAAGAACAGGGCAACAAAAAAAACTTTCTAGCACACTCAGACACATCAGAAGTGAGTGAACAGTTTGCGTCGAGCTTGTTTGACAGAAACCTCTCACCTCCCGTCAGCCACGCCTTAGATAGACTGAGAGGGCTGAGAGGGAAAGCAAGCGAGATGACCAAACAGGGAGGCTAAAAGTCACAGAGAAAGACAGGCCACGAGGTGAGGACAGAAAGACCTAAGGAAAAAGAGGCAGCGGAACAGAAAAGAACGTGACAGCGTCGGAAAGAATGATAGAGAGAATGAGCGAATTAAAAAGGGGGTGGAAGAAGGGAGGGAAAGAGTGAGTTAAGGAGGGAAGGAGAGAGATAACTTGGCACTGAGCTGGCTATTGGAGGGCTTATTATTCTTAGTAGCACTCAATCAAACGTTGGCCCTCTGAACAGACACTGCGAGCCGAGCTGGCGAATCATCCTGGGGGTGGTTTTCTCTCTCTCCCTCTTCTCTTGCTCTCTCGCTCCCTTCCTCGCTCTCTTTTTTCCTGCAGAGTACAAGAGCTATCCATCTGTCAACTGTCAGAGCTAGTGAGAGATATACAGAGCTGTCACTTCTTCTCAGACCGTGTTTGGGAGGGACTGTTGCAGCTGCCACTTTGCGAATACTTTCCCTGTGGCTGGCAGCACCGGAGAGGCGCTATAAGAACATGTCCGCTGGCAGGGTGGCGCAAACGCGCGCGGGCACCAGTATGGACAGACACACCCACACACTGTGGACGAGGCAACATCGTGGACAGGAAGTGCCAATAAAATGGTGCGCATTGATGTGTGTGTGTGTTCGTTCTAGCACATTGGCACCTCATCAAAGCGAGAGCTTTGGGAGGGGACAGGGGAGGGTTGCTCTGCCAAAGGGTACAACACAGAGAAACAGAAGGAAGCTGTTGGGAGAAATGAGACCTATTGACTGCAGGTCATGTATGACACTGAGTGGTAAAAACGATCCACTCCCATGGTGTATGTGTGTGTGTGTGTGTGTGTGTGTGTGTGTGTGTGTGCGCGTGTGTGTGTATGTATGTACAGTGAGGAGAAAAGGTTTCCAGGCTGATGTTTGGCAACTCAAACCTTCAGCTCCCTCAACAGATTTTCTTTGGTATTATGGTCTGTAGACTGGCTAGGCCACTCCAGGACCTTAATGTGCTTCTTCTTGAGCCACTCCTTTGTTGTCTTGGCTGTGTGTTTTGGGTCATTGTCATGCTGGAATACCCATCCATGACCCATTTTCAATGCCCTGGCTGAGGGAAGGAGGTTCTCACTCACGTTTTGACGGTACATGGCCCGGTCCATCGCCCCTTTGATGTGGTGAAGTAGTCCTGTCCCCTTAGCAGAAAAACACCCCGAAAGCAAACTTCAGACAGACCTGAGGTTTGAGCAGGGGGGCCTTGCGGGTCTTGTAGCCCATTCCAGCCACGTGTAGGTCAACATTCTTGTCCCTGACATCCTTGGACAGCTCTTTGGTCTTGGCCATGGTGGAGAGTTTGGAATCTGATTGACTGATTGCTTCTGTGAACAGGTGTCTTTTATACAGGTAACAAGGAGCATAATTAGGAGTGCTCCCTTTAAGAGTGGGCTCTAAATCTCTAAATTACAACCACATTCATTGATAAAGGGAACACAATTTAACATTATATAATTTTGTCACGCATTAACATAATGCCAAGTTTTTATGTTTTGTTACAGTAACATTTCTTATTAAGTTCACCTCCACCACAAATAGCATCTACTGTATGAATTGTACGACTTTTGCCACTGCCTGTTTTTAAAGCCAGTCGCAAGACACCATTAAGCATTGTGTTAAACTGAGTAACGTTTCTTATTAAGTTTACCTCCACCACAAATAGCATCTACTGTATGGCATTTGCCACTGGCCGTTTTAGGGGCTTTTTAGCCATTCGTGAATGACATTGATACAATAACTACTGTATCAATATAAGTGACAGACTTTTGCGTCAAGTGAAAAGATGAGAGAATTGTGTAGTCTGCAAAGCATTTAACTATCCTGAAGAAATCCTAAAACATAATTTGAAAATCCACCAGAAATCGTCACAATATAAAAGTAAACAGTTTCATTTTAGGCTTCCTATAACATAGCTACTAAAGGTTGTAGCAAGCAAAGTTTTTGTCTATCCTGAACAAATTATCTTTTGCCACTGGCTGTTTTAACAGCTAATTAGCCATTTGTGAATGACATTGATACAATATCTATCAATATTGGTGACAATAACTGACATTTCCGTCAAGTAAAAAGATGCGAGAATTGTGTAGACAGCAAAGTTTTTGTCTATCCTGAAAAAATCCTAATATCCACCAGAACTATTTTATAATAGGCTTCCTATTACATAGCTACTGAAGGTTGTAGCAATCAAAGCTTTTGTCTGTCCTGAACAAATTCTAAGCCTAAGACATAATGTGTTGACTGTGACGGGAGTCACATGCAATAAAATGCAAATTAGTTATTTAAAAATCATACAATGTGATTTTCTTGATTTTTGTTTTAGATTCTGTCTCTCACAGTTGAAGTGTACTAATGGTAAAAATTACAGACCTCTACATGCTTTCTACATAAGAAAACCTGCAAAATCAGCAGTGTATCAAATACTTGTTCTCCCCACTGTATGTCTATATGTACATATCTATGTGTGTTTATGTCTATGTGTATCTATCTATGTTTGTTTATGTCTATGTGTACATATCTGTGTGTGTTTATATCTATGTGTATATATCTATGTTTGTTTATGTCTATGTGTATATATCTATATGTGTTTATGTCTATGTGTACATATCTGTGTGTATTTATATCTACGTGTATATTTCTATGTTTGTTTATGTCTATGTGTATATATCTATATGTGTTTATGTCTATGTGTACATACATATGTATGTATTTGTGTATGCATATCTGTCAGTATGTGTCAGGGCAGAAACAACAAGACCCTGCCTATTTACGCAACATTATGTCAGCTCGTTCGGTCTTTTCCTTTCTCCTCCCTAGAGAGAAATGAGTGGTAGTGAGAGCAAGAACGAAAAAGAGATATGGGGAGAGAGAGAGAGAGAAAGGCGGGGGCATCGCTGAGATCCCTGGAGGATGACATTGTGTTCGAAATGTGCGTGGTGTTAACATTCCCCGCCACCCAACTCACTCCACAGGGACCAGAGGAGCAAGGCCTACTGGGGGATCTGTTGGGATGATGAAACGTGCCAGGTACTCACTAGTCAGATATAGGTAGTCTCTACACAGTCACCGACAAATGTCCACATAAACATGGACATTCTGTACGTGCTGCAGTCTTCCTTCATAGATGTAGGCCGTTGACATAAGCCCTTTAGAAATGCTCACACTGTGCCTATGGATACGGTTGTAGGAGTCATGTGAACACCTCCCTTTCCAGGTACGCTATTTGATCTAGATTCTTCTATTATTGTGTTTTGATGAACAGATGCTCCTATCGACACGCACACTCAAACACACACACACACCCCTCCTCCACCCCTCCAAGCCCTCGTTGGCAGCTTCACACTGACGTCTGTGCCAGTGGATCTGGAGCTCTAGCCATCAGCAGTAGGTTGATTACTCTGATGTATGCACACGGAGACACTTGACAATCTATCAGCATTTCCATATGCAGTCTCAGCACTTCAGTCTGCTTCTGATCTGAGGGCTCTGAGACTGCGTGTGTGTGTGTGTTTGGAGGGGCGCTAGGTCGTCCGAGTGGCATGTGTGTGTGTGTGTGCGCGCCACACGGTGTGGAACGCCCGCGTGCCAGTTTCGAGTTTCCGAGTGCGCGTTAGCGAACGCGGCGCGAGTGGAAGAAGACGAGGCGGAGAAATGGCAGCTCTCGCTCGCTAAACGTAAAACAAACAAACTTTAATCCGACGCTGAGCCTGCTCTTCAAAGTGAAGACGGAAGTGGGGAGAAGAGGGGCTGGTGAGCGAGCTTCTCACCTAGGGGTTCGCATCGAGGTAAACACACAAACAGAGCGTTTACAGTCATTCTCGCATCCACTCTTTTGTCAACACGCACCACTAGCAACCAGCGCACATTGGGGAATACGGCGGTGTTAGAGCGACGTTCAAATCCTCACAAAAGCGGCAGTTTGACTGATGTCGTTCTTTCTCACATAAAAACCTTAACACAAACAGAACTCTCGATTCAAAGCCGCGGCGTCTTTTACCTTTTGCTCCGAGAAGATATCATGAGATGATTGCGTCTTATGTGGGAAGACGAGAAAGCCGGCCTGGGGAGTTGCGATGTGCGCGTGTGCGTTGTTAGGGGGTGGGCGGGGTTCGGCTTCTTCAGTTAAAGTAGGCCCGGCTGATCGTCTTTAGAGCTAAAGCGACGTGCACCACTTGACATGTTTATTTAATGTCTGCTCGCGGCACTGGCGGCAAGCTGCTACAACATTGCTCGGCTGAACATGTTGCTCTACCGCAGTTTGTTTTCATTCATTCGTGCGTGCGTGCGTGCGTGCGTGCGTGCGTATGTAGGTGTGCGTGCGTATGTGTGTTTTTAACGGGACGTGAGTTTTTTGTTAACGTCTCTGTGAAATCGGCGTCGTGGTGATTTGTAGTTTAGTAGCTAGTCAGATGGTCGCTAGTCAGATGTTCTGAGCCGATGAAGGGACGATTCTGTTGATGTGCCCTTGAGCAAGGTGATTAATCCTGTTCGCTCCGGTAACGAGCGTCTGTTGATTGGCTAAAATGTGTATGCGGTAGGGGATGTTGTGAGACTGTGGTTTGTCCATGTTTCTGCATCACACTGCTTCTCGTCAGACTGCCATGAAGATAGCCTGCCCAGACTCCAAAATAAATAGTCATTAAATAGAATATGTTCCTTTAACCATCTAAACCTCAGTGATCTCTTACTTCAAATTGGGCTTCAAGAGCTCACATAAACAGGGAAATACTAGTCATGCCAGTCAATGCTATGCCTTAGAGTATGTTCCTAACTCAGTAAGACAAGAGAAGGATTCACACAGAGAGCAGAACCAGGAGTGAGAGAAGAGAAAACAAGAGACAGAGAGAGAGAAAACAGAAGAGACTGAGGGGCGGATTCATCGACACACTTCCTTTATTGTTTGTTTGCGTGCGTAAACGCACTTTTGATGAAATATGAATGTCTCCCCTCCAAAATGCCTTGTAAAGGATTCACTGTCTTCTTCTCCATCTGTAACACCTGAGGTAGACTTTTAGTATGCTGCGCTGTCAGGAGAGGTGCCAGCACAGAGCTCCGTGTGTCGAGCTGTCACTAACCTGACACACCTTAGCTTCTGCTGCCGTCGGAAAACTTCTCTCTCTCTCCCTTATACACCCCCCTCATTCTCTATCACTCTCTTTGTTCTCCGACACAAATTAAAATGATTCGGAAACGATTATGTTGACTACTGCAGAAACAGGGAATATATCAAAATATGAAGGAAATGGGGACATCTGTCAGTTTGCACACAAAATTTAAACCAATCGGCATACCCATTTAACCCCAATTCTTCATAGGTGAAGAGGTACATGATCTGCCACTTTCAGCAATTAAGCTTTACTGTCTTGCTCAATGACAAATCAGATCAGATGTTTCATCTTGTAGGCTCAGGGACTCAATTCGGCAACGTTTACTGGTCAAAAGCTCTGACGTCCAGGTTACCTCAGGCTCACTGGTCAAGAGGAGATATTGGATAATGTTCCAAAGCACATTGTTGTACTCTTCTCTAAGATGGTGCACGGCGTAAAGTCACATGGATGTGGATGCAGATCGGATGCATTTGAATGGAGCAGGTGGAAATGAAAACGGATCGTAATCGATAATGGCCTCTGTCGCTACAGCTTGGATTGACAGCTGACATTGTGCTGAGGTTGGGTGTCACAAGCAACTGACCAATTGGGTCCAGTGATGTAGTCCTCGTCATCCTATCTCTGCTAATCCGACCTGACTAGGCTCGGGACAGTCTTAGCGGGTGTTGGCAAACGTGTCTAGTTTGCGGTGGGGCTTCGAAGGCCTCACGCGGCTCACGGCGAGGAGCGGCATTGATTTTGACACATACTGCCATCCGTCGGGGTTCCTCAATGGCAGATCTGGCTGGCAGCGTGGAGCTGTCAATCAAACATCTTCTCATTAAAAGGTAATGTATCCCACAGTGATGTTTGAGTGGTCAGCTGAACACCCACAATGCATCCTGTCAGGGAGACTGGTTAATTATGGCTTCCAGTTCTATGCCAGGAACTGGGCGTGTCAGGAGGATGGAGGGAATCTCACAAAGCCTAATGCACATTTCTCATAAGGATATGCATGTTTCTTCTGAGACAAACAGTCAAGACCCAGAAAAAACTGGAGAGAGAGAGAGAGAGAGAGAGAGAGTGTGTGTGTGTTTGCCTGTTTGTGCTCCCTCTACACGTTTTGTGCGTGTGTTTACAAATGTGTGTTTGTGTACATTTACGCACTTCTCTGTGTGTGTGTGTGTGTGTGTGTCTGCAAGAAGGAAACCAATCCCCGCCCCCACCCACACCACCATACAAAGGCAGCATTAACCAATAGAAGAGAGAAAAACAGCGTTGACTGTTGCCCGAGGAGGTATGGGTGTCATAAAAAAGCAGGGTTGGGATATGTCGGTGTCGCTCAATAAATCAGCGGGAGCTTAATTACCGGGCCGGTGTGGAGGAGCCGTGACAGGCACTAGCTCTGAGAGTTAGCATTCCTCCTGGGCCAGACCCTACCAAATAAACAGGGCAGGGTTCCACTCTCTCACACACAGAGGAACATACCATTCTTTAGAAGGTGGCAGGGGGTGGGGAGCTATTGCTCCACTCACATGACTGCAGCTCCCCTCACAGACGAGGGCTGTCTGTCTAATCCTTCTCTTTTCATGAACTCTGCGTTGGGGGAACTTTTTTAAGCTAATCTCTGCCACATAGTCCACTGCACACTGACTCTGTTAACCCTGTACCCCTTAATCCTGAAGCCAGAAGTGGGGGGTTGCAACTCCACACATGCTCATCATTTTCAAGAGGTGGATCAGACGGAGAATTTCACGGAAGGGAGAAAGAGGACAGGAAAAGCATGTTAGAGTGAGGAAGGAGAGAGAACAAGTGAAGGAACAGAGTGAGAGACAGGGTGAAAGAGGACAAGAGAGAATGAAATGCGGTTAGAGTGAAATGGAAACCAAGGTGAAGTGTAAAGGCTAAACTAGAACGACGCGGTAATGCCGCTGTGACGTCTCAGTAACCTGAGCCGTGGTTTAACAACTTGGTGATTAATGAGATACGCTACATGGTGAGCAAAAGCGCCCAGTCTGCCAAGCACTGTTCACCTGAAAGCAGCCTAGTTTTACTCATACAGTTTATTTTCCTAGTCAGAGAGAAAATATTGCTGACATGAGGCAGCTGCCCAGAAGAAATTGAATATGCATTCACAAACCATCTAAAAACAGATAAAACCCTGTTGGAAAATAGTAAAATTCACCCAACCACATTGACTGACATTTCATTACATTTTAGGCTTCTATTCAACAAGAAATATCTGAGTTGATGCAATTGTTGATACAACTTGGGCTAGCCAATGGTATTTGATTATTTACTAGGGTGCACTGTTCTCAAGTCACCGTCCAAAGTTATTAACACTCCTTATTAGTCAAGCCTACATAGGACAGAATGGACACACAAGCGCTAAACATTGGAGTCAATTCTATAGAATATTTGAGGTGAAAATGAAAACTATAGCTAGCTCATTGCTTTACACTACCAAGCAACACAATATTATGTTCTTATTCGGGCTGTAAAAGTTAACACGATAACGTGTGCAATTGATTTAAAAAAAGGCCTTCTTAATACTGTTAATATCTTTGTCACCGTTAACATACTTTTCATTTTTGAGCCTCAGAGCCATCCATACTTAGAGGTAGACTTTAGCGGGAGCTGTCAGATTTGCATGCACTTATTGTTTACCGGTAACTTTAATGGCGGCCAACTTGATCTGAGCATTTTTTCCAATATATCATTGGAGAGTAAGCTTTCATGTCATGAGTTGTGTTTACTCGGCAATAGTTTAACAACAGCCTAAAAACATGTTAGTAGGCTACACATTGCCTATAGGAATACAGTTGTGCTCATAAGTTGTATACCCTGAAATTTTGGCATTGATTTTGAAAATATGTCTGATCATGCATTTTTTGTTTCGGGACTCCTTACGTAAAAACCTGCAGACACACGGCCCTCTGTGGAATAGTTTGGACACCCTGACCATGGCCATGTCTCTGAGCACTTGACACCTTGTACTTCTGGACACTCTGGGTAGGTTAAACGTTAAATGACTGTGATTCTTGTGCATTGCTCTGATACGTAAAGAGTAACAGAAGAGCAACTCTTCCTCAGGGGACTGTGAGTGTCAATGCCGGACTTGATCAGACTGCGTCAGCCAGAACAGGCCGTCAACAATAACACAGAGAGGGATAATATAGTAGGGTTGCATTGCATAAACCCCTCATTACAAAGCGTTTTCCTTTCATTTGTCACCCGTCTCATATTAAAAACAGCTTATGCTAGCGGTTTATTGTTTGTAACTTTATTAGGGACCTAATCTAATTTAGCCATCCAACAAATATTAGTTTACATGAGTTGCTTTCATAACTTGGTATGGATATACAGTACCATGAGCAGTAAGAAGTGGTCTGTCTCTCAAAATAGAAAATGTTCTACACTAATAACTACTTTAATATGAAATCCCATAAACTGGAGCTGGCTGTATCTATATGCTGGAGATTGTTGCAATGTTATCAAGTAGGCTCATTTTATTTGGTAATATTGAATAAAAACCCAATTTGTGAGCATAAATACTGGGATATTTGGCTCACAGGTGTTTCTGATTGATCAGGTGTTTCTGGTTTCGCTGTGCTCAAGTAGCCTAAAAGAGTTGTGAATGAATGTCTAGTTTCAGTTGTTTTTTTGCTTTTGCATTTGGACTCTGGATTTGCTTTCAGTAGGCATAATCCTACATGAAGACTAAGGATTTATGTCTGGATGAAAATAATGCAATTTGTATCCAAGAACAATATTTGGAACCATAGGACAAAAGTTGAGCATAGCCGAATCAACAGTTTAGAATGTCCTGTAAAAGAAAGAAACCACTGGTGTCTTCAGCAATCGGTAATGACCATGTTGGCCAAGGGAAACAACAGAAATTGATGACAGAATAATGACCAGTATGAAAAAAAAAATACTAAAATGATAAGTGAAATAACCAACAACCCCCAGAAAGCTGAGGTGTCAATATACTGTTTGCAGAAGACTTCAAATGAAGAATTACAAAGGCTACACTGCCTGATGCAAACCTCTGATCAGCACCAAAAACAAAAAGGCCAGATTACAATTTGCTAAAAAATAAAGAGATCAGCCAGTGCAGTTTTATAACAGAGTTTTATGGAATGATAAGATAAAAGTGGAATTTCATCCAAGTGACAAGCATAGAGGAGGTAGTGCCACGGCCTGGGCATAAAAGGCTGCCCCTGGAACAGGCTTACTTATCTAAACTGATGTTGTAACGAATGACAGCAGCAGCAGAATGGATTCAAAAGTGTACAGAAACATCTTGGCTGAGAATGTACTGGAAAATGCCACCAGACTCATTAGATGGTACTTCAGAATGCAATAAGACAATGACATAACACACTGCCAATGAAACCAAGGAGTTCATCGGGGGTGGGGGGGTGACAGCAAAAGACTGGCTAAGTCAATGTCTTTAAATTCGATTGAACATGGATTTTCTTTGCTGAAGAGGAGGTTGAAGTCAGAAACTCCATTAAATAAGCAACAGCTCACAATGGCATATATTTTGAGCTGTTGCATCAACAAGTCACGGTTTGTGTGCAGTGCCCTCAATAATAGTTGGGACACTTCTCTATGCTCCAAAAGTTTGTTTTAAAATAAAACCTTTACAAAATGTTCTGCTTCTATATTATTGTATTTTTGAACGTATGGGTTAAATTACATTTCAGGCTGACATTTGGCTTGACTTGTGTTTTTAGTTCATCCGTTATGTTCCATCCCATCAATTAGGCAATCATAAGAGCTATCTATGTCTACTATTGATTAAAGGCTTTTGTTTATCCTTGGAGTATGCTATTGCTATTTGTCAACATCAGGATCGAAGAGGTGAGAATTAAAATGAAGCAAACCACTATGAAGTTGAATTAGATTGTATAAACAAAGAATGCTCACCATGAGGAAGAAAAAAGCCTGTGCTCATTAATACTAAGATGTAGGTGTGGATGTGTCAGCCACTACCGTTACCACTACAAGCCACACATCATTTGAATTATTTAATTAATTAATGTAATACAATATAGAGTCATTTAGCATATATTCTCATCCAGAGTGACCTACAGTTACCTAAAGTCAGTGAGAGACAGAAGTGGATGCAAGAATGACTGTAAGGAAAAACAAATAATTAAAAAAAATTGCAAGCCTTTCACAAATGCAATGTTGAGTATAGAAAGGTGACAAGGGATGCTCTTAATAAGGTAACTTCAGAAGTTAGGAAAACCTTGTTAATGTATATTTCACCAGTTTTAAAGACATTAAAAGTTGTATAAATTAGCTAGCCTTTTTCTGATAATATTTCTGTTCAGCTCTGATGCTTATTTTATGTGGTTGAAATATAATACGCCTTTATAACGCAGTCGAGAACCTCTAACCAGCCATTGAAATCTCTCAACAAACTGCAGTAAATAGATCATACAGTATTTCTCAATTTCTGTTCCTGATTAGAAAAATACATTAATTATGTAATGTTAGCAGAGGAATTGCTTCATTACCTACTGTATATAATATTATATACAGTAGGTTATTAGGTGACAGTAAATTAAACAAACCTACCACACGTCAAGTCAGTTTGCAAGTCTAAATTCCTATTCCATCCATAACAACTTCAATTTGTGCAGAAAGTAGCGGCAACACTACTTCTGGCATTGATGTGCCTGTTTTGTTTCAGAGAAGAACTCTGCTATTGCTTCACTGACATTTCTAGCCATTCTTCTAATGTCCACGCACCTAGTACAGCACCCAAAAAAAACATTGACAGTGCTACTGTACACTTCTTTCACAATATGACTGAAGTCTTGGTTAAATGTGTAAGTTAGGTGGGTGGCAAGAGCTGATTAACTCTTTGGTCTAACAAACTCTTTGGACTAACTGCTTATTCATGGCTCATCATCATGACTGAGTTATAGTAAGCTATTTGAAATCCTAGTTCAGGCCTGATAAAAAGATGAAGAGGTTTAGAAATTAGATGTTCCATTTTAAAGAAAGGAACGGTGTGCAGGCACACAAACTCTCATCTTTAAGTAAAACATTTAAATGTATGAGTTTAAATACCATGCTGTTGTGCATGCTGCACACATAGACACAAATACTTTACTGACATGTTTCCCAAACAATAGATTGTAACTATAAATGTGTTCTATATTCAATGACCTATTGGGACATATGCATCTAGACAACTGATCTATTCAATACAAAACGCAACTGTTTTAAAAATCCATTGCCGTACATTTCTCTGTTCTTATTCAACTGTTAGAAACTGTTTCCCAAAGAGAGTAATTAATTCCTGGCACTCCACTTTGCCAGGCCACCGAAATAACGAGAGAAAAAAACAAAATCCAAACCCCTTGAAAAAATAATGACAGATGTCAATCTGCTCCTGCATCCGGCTCGACATGTGTGTTTCATGTAGCTGGCTGAGAGGCGTTTGCGTTCGGCTTCTGAAGCCCGAGGTGCAACACTACACAGTCAAAGGAGAGAACACCCCCTCTCATCTCGTTTCATCTCCTGCTTGTATGTGTGTGTGTTTGTGTGTGTGTGTGTGCGTGCGCGCGCACTACAGCGCCCCCTAGCCCTCACACATCCCCTTTTCTCTCCCCGCTGCTCCACACGTTCCCTACATTGCAGTCCTAGGGAGGGAACACGCCCCCATCTCGAGGCTTTGTCGAGTTGCCGTTTTGTCATGTTTCATGCCATTCTAGTAATAAAACAACACAAGTCCTCTCACTGAACAGGAAAACACTGTTCCCAAAGAGGCCTCGCCACGAATGCGCCGCAAACGCCACCGACCGCGCGCTTGCTGGCCTTCCTCACTGCTGTCTGTTTCCACCAGCAAGCTGTTGTTTTGTAAACAATCCCGGAACAGCATTTGATGCACATGAGTGCTAGAACAAGGTGAGGAGAAAGGAGGGGAAGAGAAAGAGATGGAGGAGAACATGGAGGGAGAAAAAAACTAAAAACTGAGAATTAAAGAGTGTGCCGGAGACAGAGAGGGAAACAGAGAAGAGAATAAGGAGAGTGCGAAAAGGACAGAAGAGGGAGAATCTAAAATGAGCCAGATGGTAGATTTGGCTAGGACCTCATTCAGTTTATGTAAAGCCTGTCTAAAGAGAGTAGAGACCCAGAAGCATCTCTCCACATTCTGATTTCACTTTTGAAAGCCCCTTCACAACTTCAAAGCCCTGATCAATACTGAAAACTGATTGGAATCATTCTGACAATTCACCTTTTAATATTTCATTTGTATTACCTTTCCACAAAACCAGCATATTTGGGAAAACTGGGAAAAATCACTGACACACCAAAGACATACACACTCTGCCACGAACAGGGCCATAGCCTGGAGTTCTGGGGCTCCGGAAAATATAAACACCTGGGCCTTCTTATTTATAGACAACATTAATATTATTACACAAACTTGCTTGCAGCCCTTTTGTCTTCCATCATCAGTGTGGTTACAATGATTGCTATTCAAGGCACTGGCTGATGGTTTTGTTTGCTCATGCGAGAAAACCCGACAGGGTATAAAACACAATGCTTTAGTGCTTTCACTAGTCTCTTTTGAGCTTTTCCCTTCCATTTGCTGACTAGAGTGCTGCAAGTAATTGGGGAATGCCTTGCCTTCTGATTCCTTGGACATCATTTTGGCAAGGTCTGTGTCTAATCGAAATGTCTGTTTTCTAATTTGCGAACAATAACCTAGTTTTCATGGTCTGTTATCCTCTGACTGACTGGCAGCACTTTCTGCAGAAAGGGCTAGATATGAAGGCAGGAATGGTTTAAAAGTTAGGGGGCTATTCTATTAATTTGCACATAAGTTGGTTAAAAAAAGACCGACAGAAAATATTAGGTGGCAGGGAGTTGTAAAAGCTTTAACAAACCCACTACATGCATTATTTTGATAGCTAATTATTAGGCGTGTCTGTCACCAAACTCACTTTCATTATCCTCAGATTCAACATTGGGATCTTCAATCCACGGATTGGGACGTGTTAACTGCTAGCTAGCTTGCTAGATATCATAGCTAGGTGACTTTCTCTATCATAATTCATCACATTCAACAAAAAACACTTTGAATTCTACACAGCACTATTAAAAGGAGGTTATAAGCTTCGGTACAATGTATAATTTGAGTAATAACTCTCCAAATTGAGCTCAGTAGAGCTCGTTATAATAGATGCAACTACCCAGATCAGCTTTTAAGAGAAAATTACCCTGTGGTTGGTTTTCAGTGCCGATGTAGCTAGGCTTTTTCAAGTCCCAAAGTGCTGTATTATAGATTACATTTTATGTCGGTTATGTCAGTTATTTGGCATAACTTGTAGCTTGCTTATTACTGTGTTAAATGTTTAGCTGGGTAATGTGCTAGCTTTCTGGTTAATGTGTCTATAAACATGTTTGGTGTCAAGATAAACAGCCTGGTAGAACGCTCTTTGAAAGTAGGATCTTATCAACTGAGACTTTCAGTGTATTCTAGTGAATTCTGTAGTAATTGAAAAACAGACCGTACCAATGGCAGCTTCTGATTGCTCCTGTAGTAGGGATGGAAGCAAATGGTGACAGAATGTTTATATCAACATACATACATATTATTCCCTTCAACTAATGAATGTTAACACGCAGAGCAAGAAAAATGAACACTGGCAATGGCAAGCATGGATTCAGCTCTGGACTAAATAACATAGATGCCAACAATGGTATATTGATTGAAATGAATGCTGTATACTATAACAGAAAAATTAAATGGTATGACAGGTTGGCAGAACTTATAACCACTTCAAAAGCTACTGTAGAAATATCAGTAGCCCAATAGGGATGGTGATTCACACAACTTCTTTAGAAAAATAATAGAGACATGTCAAATCTGACAAGAAGTAATCACAAACATATGAAGATGACTAAAATACTAATCTAACAATAACCCGTACATTATTGTTGCCTTTCTTATTGTTATGTGTCTCCATCCTGGCTATACCTGATATGAGAGAGGTACCTTCATGAATACATATAGACGGTTGTTCATTTTAACGCATCCAAGTAGTTCATTAACACTGTGCTGTTAAAGTTATGTGATAAAATCCCTAGTATCTCATTGGTGGAGTTCTTCTCATAGTCAAGATATGGATATGCAATCCCAGTGCTTTGCGTTCTGACCAAGCCCATTGCTTCTGTGAAACAGAGCAGTAGGTAACTGAAAAGCTAGTTGTTTTTCCTTTTACTGTTTTAAAACGAGTAAATGTAAACACATTTACTGCATTTATCAGAATCTGAAATATAAAACATAATATAAGAAATTATATAAAATGTTATTTTTTTAACAATCACATGTCGAGCTCCACCCCTAACTCCCTAACGGGGAGGCCGCCACTGCCTACATGTTACAAAATTGTGAGTAGCAGCTAATTTCAATAGAGCAAGTCACATATCAGTTATCAATGGGACACATTAATTTAAGTGACAAATAAGGACTGCTGAGATATGGAAACCCACAATAGTCCCTTTCCGTTAGTGAAGGCCATTGCCTAGAAATGAGTGTGACCGGTGATTATTGCAAACTCCAGTTTGTCAGGGGATGAAATGTTTAGGAGAGGCCTTTGAAAGAGTAGGGCAGGTGACCAGACACCCCACAGCAAAACAAGGTAGGCGTGGAGACCGAAGAAGTGTAAGACTGCAAGAAAGGAGATAGAAAGGAAGAAAGGGGGTGAGAGTGAAAGAGATGGCGTCGTTAGGCCTGGGTTTGGTGGGCTTAAGCCCCAGGTCTCTTTTGGGAAGTAGAGGTGCAGGGGCTTGTGCACCCCTTAGCACCCCCTGACCATATCTGAAAATGAACTAGCGACCACAGCTCGGATTTAGGCTCAGCAGTCCGTAGGATAGTGTCTATTAAAGTAAGCAACTGAAGATGTGCTGACAGTGTTTTACTGAGATGCTGGCATTTGAAAATGATATAGCAAAATCAGTTGTGCTGACAGGCTTCTACCTAACCTGCAAAACCCAACTGGAGAATGATTTCACAACTGATGAATAGATGTCAATCATTTTAGCTTAGCTGCTGGATGTGTCTTTTGCTGACTATTTTAGTATATGTTGAAGGGCTCTGGTCGTATTTGGCAGCAAGAATTAAGAAGAAACAAGCATTAAGGGAGTCAAAATTGTTTAAATCTTTTTCGTAATATCTTAGCTTTGCTGAGAGTTGTCTTCTAGTGAGACCAACAAAGTTATGTGGCGCAAGGTTGTGAGGTTGCGGAAGACTTGGGATGTGAGATCCCTTGAGAAAGGTTTTACTAATATTATCAAATATATTGCGATCCATCACCACAACTGGCTGAACAGTCACAGACGCTACTATCCATTTTGAATGTTTTCTCATATTTGCATTAGAAATTGCACTTTAAAGATTTCTAAAATGTATGGTAGTACAATAAAAAAGAATTATCTTCCAACCTTACAAGTACGATGTTTGTAGTTGCCAATATGACGGGCCTGAATAATCAATTACAACTGTTCTCAATTTGATCCAAATATCAGTTTTTTATCAGAACATGTTACATCAAAATACTTTGCCAGTCTTCCCTCCTCCCCTTACGCCATGTTCTGTATCAGTATCATCTGTTATCAGGATACACTACCGTTCAAAAGTTTGGGGTTACTTAGAAATATCTTAGTTTTTTAAAGAAAAGCAATATCCATTTTATATCCATTAAAATAATCAAAATCCAGCATCCCGGAGTCGCCTCTTCACTGTTGATGTAGAGACTGGTGTTTGCAGGGTCTATTCAATGAAGCTGCCAGTTGAGAACCGGTGAGGCGTCTGTTTCACAAACTAGACTCTAATGTATTTGTCTCTTGCTCAGTTGTGCACCGGGGCCTCCCACTCCTCTTTTTATTTTGGTTAGAACCAGTTTGCACAAATCCATTAAGGAAGTAGTACACTCGTTGTACAAGATCTTCAGTTACCTGGCAATTTCTTGCAAGGAATAGCATTCATTTCTCAGAACAAGAATAGACTGACGAGAAGCCACAAACACAGATGCTGAAGATACTGTACTGGTCTAAATAAGGCCAGTTTTATTGCATCTTTAATCAGCCCAACAGTTTTCAGATGCTAACATAATCACAGAAGGGTTATCTAATGATCAATTTGCCATTTAAAATTATAAAATTGGTACTTGTAAACACAGTGTGCCAATGGAATGCTTGAGAGATGGTTGCTAATAAAATGGACCTCGGTATGCCCATGTACTCTAGTTATTCCATTCGATTGGCTATTCCAAATAGTCATTTACAAAATGATCAGTGTCTACACTGTATTTCTGCCTTAATAGAAAGATTTTTGCTTTCAAATACAAGGACATTTCTAAGTGACCCCGAACTTTTGAACGGTAGTGCATAGTAACTGTTAAATGAAACGCGTGACATGCTGTACTTTGCAGAAGAGCCAGGATGAGGACAGAAGAGAACAACAGGCCAATTGAGAACAGCAGTGTCACTTAGAACAGCCTCCAGTGTCTTTAAATCATAGAGACGCCCCTGGACAGAGAGAGAGGGAGGAGTGAGAAGAGATAGAGCTCTGCCACAGAAGGTGAACCTCATCAGAGAGTGCGATTTAACGCCGTCTGCTGGCTTACTGAGCACAGAGATGTTAAATAAGGGCTTTTTTTATTCAACAGTATTTTTACTCCTCACTTCTCCCTCATTTCACACAGTCCGCTGCCGAAGCCTAAATTGTGCTCTATCTTCAAGGCAGACATTTTTCACTTGCTGTTGATAAGTCTTTGATATTCCGCGCTCTGCTAATTGTAGTCGCTGCAGTACATCTATCTCTTTTCAATTTCCTGATAATTAGCCTCTAACTCTTTCATGTGTCTTTTCGAGTGCACTAAATCTCGTTCTTTAATGAAAGTCACACTGCACCCGACCAGGTTGACTGGTGAGGGAGAAGGTCCAATACGTCGAGTCTCACCGTGGCCTGCATGGCCCATGTCCCTGGGGTTTTTGAATGCGAAAAAATATTCACCCTATAGAACACAGGAGGTGTTTAGTAAGGACATGGTTAGCGAACACTCCTGGTTAGCGAATGGGCCAAATGCAAGGCGCGTTTTGCAGACAATGCTTGATCCTGCAGTGATCTGCTGAATAGATGAAGACTTCCCATCTCCTCCAGCTGTAGTATAATGACTTAAAAACGGATCTCGGATAGAATGCAGCCATAATGCAGGTCTTTTGGGGGGCTAGCACAAGTTATTTTGACTGAAAACTATATGGAGGTCAGAGATTTATAGCATGTGGGTTTTTTTGCAGGTAGAACAGGTCCTGATAGTAAACCTTCCTATCGGATAGTTACTTTGCTGTGCATTATTTTACATTTAAGACATTTATCAGACACTTTTATCCAGGACAACTTCCAGTAGTGTATGAATGCCCCACCCCCTCCAGAGAAGTGCCATGCTCTCCCAGCCGAGCAACACAGAACCATTATAACACAACTTGCATGTAATAAGTCACTATTGACGGTACCGTCTTCACTGGACGTGTTACAGAGAATTGTGATGGAGAAAGGCCAGCAATTACACTATGTGAGGTTATCTATTGATTCTTTTTTTAATACTATACCGTCTTGAAGAGGACAAGAAAAAACCTGCGTGTTAACCTGAAGGAGGAAAAAAACTGCAAAAAAGCTCAAGTAAAGAGAAGGGAGAGGAGAAAAGGTGAAAAGCGGTCATCAACATTGATTTTTCAATCATGCTCGCTGTTTCAAGAGGGGCGTCACATGTCCTAATGACCTCATTGCTCTTACGGTGATGTGAGTTATTTCGCACCGGGCCATTTTAAAGTGTGTGTGTCGGATTGGGGGTGGGGGCTAGTGGTACGTCTAAATGGAGGCTCAAAGCAGTGAGGAGTACCATCATGAGTGGGGGGGTATGGTTAACGGGGTCATTTAGATTGGATAGGAGATCGATACAGAGAGGCGGAGAAGAGGCGCATCTCTGTTCCTGTGATCAGTAGTTAGTGTGTGATTGTTCTGCAGATTACGTCGGGGGAGCGAGGGGGAGAGAGCGTATACCCAGTGGTCCAAACGAATTTGAAGTATACATTTTTTGGAAATCTAGTTGGACCAACGTGTTTCTCATCCAACTTAAATGCCCTTTTACGGTGAGAATGAACATAGATTTAGCCACTCTTCTGTGTTTTTGCTATCCGGCTTTTGTCAGGGAGTATAGTGATGCGATTTCATGTTAGTATACACAACAAAACAATGTCACTGTTCAGGCTTGTTTTAACAAGTGACACAAGATTTATTTGACTAAAACACAGCTTTTATATAACTTACACTAATCGTATAAAATGTCCAATCTACGATGAAGTTTAATGCTTTTATTTCAGATGGGAAGAGACACAAGCAAACCTTATATGTGTGGTTTTGTGTGTGTCTGTAAACTAAGTGTAGGACATTGTTTTAAGTAGGCAGTGTCCCCTGAAACCTACCCTATTGTAAGCCCAGGATCATCTGTTTGGACTTTCACAACGTGACTCCATTTTGATTGGAGCTACAGAGCATGCAGCAGATAAGCATTCCAGCTGGATCAGTAACATTACATGGTTATTACATATGAGGAAAGAGTTACTCCGATAAGCCACTAGTCTGGCTTGTGAGAGGGAAGAGGTCTGCTCTGCTGATGGGAGCTGTGGTGGAGAGGCAGACGGTCTTTATTTTGGTTATTTGCCTCGTTTCCAGATGTATTTTCCTTCTTTTTCACCATGTTTTCTTGTAGCCATTTTGTGTGTGTTTGCTTTGTTGCACCTAGAAAGAAACACCTGCATTTTCATGTGATGGATTCGATTGCTCCTTAATCAAATTGAAATTAAACAAGAATAGTGTTAATAAATGGCGCTTCAATCTTCTGAACATGCCGTACAGTGAAAACTACAGTTACTCCCATGAGCTGAGTCTCAGCCTGTCTCTCTCTGCTGGTGAGACTGGAGTAGTAAATTACCAGGAGGGAATGAACACAGGGATTTGGTTCTAGTGTGTGTGCGTGTGTGTGTGTGCGTGTGTGTGTGTATATGTGACATATTTTGTTTTTCATTGTCCTTTTGGTTGTGCTGGGA
>JACXGJ010011533.1:0-19642 GCA_016801105.1 Esox niger | reverse complement strand
ACACACACACCACACACACACACACACACACACACACACACACACACTTGCTGAGGCAAGACAGTTCTAAGCAGAATCCTCCGTCCTCTCTGAGAAAGCCCAGTCCCGGTGGGCTCATTAAACTCAGGCCATGTGGAAAGAGTACCTTTAAATCCCACACATCAAATACGGGGCCAGTGTAGCGAGGCGCTAATGTCTCTGTGGTTTTACATTTTACCGAGGCTAGGGGCTACGCACGCACGCACGCACGCACGCACACACACACACACACACACACACACACACACACATACAGACACACACACACTCTCTCTACCCTCAGAGGCCAGGTCCACTGCCCCCCAAAAATCACAGTCATTAATGGAAGGTGTATAACATGGCTGGCATACTTATGTTCACAGAACAAGCCAGCTCATCCAGCAGCAACCTGACCTCCAGCTGCCATGGTCTACTTCTATGAAGATGTGTCAGGGTTTACGTCTGTGGAGATGTGTCATGGCCTACGTCTATGAAGACGTGTCGTGGTCTGCGTCTGTGAAGATGTGTCATGGCCTACGTCTATGAAGATACAATATTGTTTATGTAAATGAAAATGTGTGTTTCATTCTTATCATATCATTTATTGTTTTCCCCGTCATCGGGCATATATTTGCATGCAGCTTCTAGCAGGGCAATGTTGTGAGAACAGTTATTGGTTTTCATAACACCACAATGCCACCAGGGTTCTAGACCTAGACCCTTTAGTATCAATTAGTCACTTTAATTTGTCTGCCTGAGTTTTAATTGAGTTGCACTGGTTTATTATGTTTTTTGTATTTTTATTAGGTTGCTTCGGTGTAAGCTGCACATTCTATACAGCACCTCAGATCTCAATCAACACATCATGTTTTTTTGGAGGCTAACATTTGGTTTCCGGTCAAACATTACAGAGTGTTTTCCTCATGATTCATGTATTAATAGTCTCTGTTCCGGTACTTGTTTCGCGGCATACAGCCTGTGGCAATGTAACGAGTGGGCCACACAGTTTTCTTTCCTGGTGAAAACAAATGCCCCTGGAGAATATGTGCTTTGTGATTGTATTAAACATTTAAACCCAATTGTGAAAAGAACATTGCCACCCCTTTGTCACAGTTGAGGAAATTAGATACTCAGTTTCATGTAGAAATGATTTTATTTCATAACTACATTCTGTTTTACAACAGATGCGTATACTCCCCGCCTGGAGTTAGCATTGTTAGCGTAATCTAAATCATGAATTGAAACTGTGTCGTGAGTCACAGAGGCTGCATTGGAAACAAACTTAACAAAGATTTTTTGACAATCACTTTTTTGGACTGCCTACTAACCAAACAGCTGACAGAATTTGGTGACGTCAAACTGGCACTATGGACCTTTTTATTTCCGGGAACCACCACATGTCATCGGTATCTAAGGAATGCTAAGTGCTTTTATATGAAATTACATTGAAACTTCCTCTTCCTGAACCCCCCCAACAGGTCTATGCCATTTGTAAATACAATACTGACAGGTTATTTTAGGTAGCTAACACCACTAGCCTTAGTTTGTAGTGTTTTGGAGCGTCCCCACTTGCAATGTAGCTTTTGTGGTTCAGGACACAGTTTCAATTTGTGAATTTGGGCGATGATAATAATGCTAATTTCAAGCTGGGACAGAATTTCACTACTGCAGTGGTCTTTCCGGAGCTGTGTGCTTGTTTCACTGTTTTTAAACAACATACATTTTCAGAAATGTACATGCTCATACCCAGAGCGTCTTACCGTTAGGGCACTCATGTTTAGATAGTCACTGTAGGTGGGCCAATCACAAGCAAATATAAATAAACACTGTTTAGACTCAAAACATGGTTAAAACTCTTGAAGATCTTTTCTTTCTACTGCATGACACTGCCAAAAAATCATTGGTGGCTCAATCATAAGCCAACAACAGAAAATCTCTGGCACACTGACAAATATGGAGCTCTGACTACAGTCAAGTGATTGAAATCCTGCAGTTTAAAGATAAGCTTTTGTCTTGTTTTTGTGTAGGCGTGTGTATTTTTTGTGAGTTGCACAGTATGTGTTTTTAATTTAAGTGTATGTGTTTTTGGTGTAGGTTGTTACTGTTTTTTAAGGTTTAGTGTGGGTCTATGTGTTTTAGTGTGGGTTTTCCACTGTCAGGGTGTGTGTAAATCATGTTTTTAGTGTATGTGTGTGTCTGAATATAGTAGGGTGGACAGAGGATGGAGATAGGATGGAGAGAGGCGTGGGTGTAGATGGATAGCACCACTGAGTGGACCACTAAAAGCTGGTAACCTAGACATTGCCCACCCACTCCAAGAGACTGCTCCTGTCTACTGCTCCCACATGCTTAAACACTTATTGGATAACACACACACACACACACACACACTCAGATTGCAAAACGAAGTTCCAATCCCATTAAAACTACATTCCAAGGGAAACTGACGAGCAGTCAGAGAGACGTGAACACATCACTGTGTGTTGTTGCCATATGCGATGGTGATGAGCGGCGCATGACCAGAACCGGAGCGTAACGTCTTATCAGACAAAGTCGCTACTCAGGACAGGAGGCCGATGTGCCTCAGACAGCAGTCATGAGGTCTCCGTTGCGTTCAAAATGCAGGGTCCCGTGGGTAAGAAAGACATAAAAACGGGCTACACGCCCACTCACACACAGTCTAGTCACACACATGTGCACACTAACACACACACACTCACACACACATACATACACACACACACACACACACACACACAAAAGGGAGTTCATAAATCAATGACATTCATGTAAAGGCTGAGTTGAGTCCAGAAAAGTGAGTTTCAGTCACGATTGATGTGAATCCATCAATTCACTAAATGTTGACCTCACCTATAGGTGCTGATCGAAACGTTGAATATTTCAAGAAAATATTTAATTTTTTTGTTTGTTTTGTTTGTTTTTGTTCAATGCTAAGGCCAAGTTCTTTAATACAAAAACAGCTCTCTGTGACTCAATGAGAGATCATAGATTTCATCACCATCTCACCCTTTGGCAGGGTAATGTTTCTAAAATGAAAGACATTAACTGTTGTGCATTAAAGGTTGAGACAGTATTGTGAAGTTTGTCAATTCCTCTTTTAACTTTTAAAAATATCTGGTCGACTGGCTGCTTGACTGACCTGATGGCTGACTGTTTGACTGGTTATTTGAATGACTGGTTGGTCACAAGGCGGAATAGCTCCAGGCTAGTATCAGAACAGCCACACCAGAGCACTTGAAATGCAATGAACACTTATGAAACTGTACAGGGGACTGGGTTCACTTACCTCCTGATATGAAAAGACCCGCTTGTCTGTGTGGTGATGCTCCTAAATGGAGAGTTAACGTGCCAGAGATACTTCTCTACACCCAACTAATTGGCAAATTATGATTTAACAAGCGGTCAGGTGTGTGTTTGTGTTTTCCTCGATGGACTACGTGTAGGGATCAAGTAAGCGAATTAAGCTGTTGGAGTCAAGTGTGTATAAAGGTGAAAGGCAGTGTCACATCTTGGTATTTACCCGAGGGGACAGCCTCTTTCCACTCACAGTAACACAAGTTGCCTCTGAAGTTCCACGGGCAAATGAATTAAGAGTGGAATTAGCTTGTGGAGTTACCACTTAAAGCAGATCACACGCGTACACACGCTAAGCACTGAGATTATAATGACCGTAGTGGGGATTCGCAAGGTAAAAGAGTAGGTGCGTGAATAACCGCTTGCTAGTTGAGGATTCAGACACCTGGTTCTATGACACCCACACACACACACACACACACACACACACACACACACAACCGAGCTACAACTTGAGCTATAAAACAAACGCCAGTCCATATCACTGGCAAATCACATACTGGAGAGGGAGATGCTTTATGAGAAAAGAAATGCACAAATCATCACCATGTTCAACTCTCACTCTGCCACGGTTCCTCCCACCTACACAGGCACCACTGACACACACACACACACACACACACAGTCATGACACACACATTACACACGCGCACGTACCGCTGATGAGTCATCAGCATGCCGCGCATGACAAGGACGCTGACAACCAGAAAGGTATTTAATACTTGGGTCTGCTGACAGAAGAGTCGGAGTGTCACATTAAGTCATGCATTTTTCTGTGTTTGAGTTGTTAACCTCGTTGAGGCATTTCTCTGTAAGGATGCAGAGACACCTATTAAAGGCCCATTCACCACACGAACAAGAGCAGTAATGACGCGTGAGAGGCAATCGTGTCACATGTTATTGGTCACCCGCACTGAAAACAGGTGAAATGCTTACTGTAAAAAGTCCATTCCCATCGATGCAATTTGAAGAAAGAGTTACGTACGTACGCACGTAAAGTTAAAGAAAATATAATAGGAGATATAGTTGCATAGCAACAATGGATGGGGTCCTCCAATATGGTGAGTATATGAAAATTGTCTGGTGGGGTACACTAACAGAATGAGACTGTGAGATATACACTGAAGGCAGGATGTTTTTGTGAAGCATTGTATTATTGACAACGTAGATGTCATTATTCAACATATTCTAACGGATCACACTATATGGAGAGATGCATGAGGCAAAGGACAATGAACAAAGAGGGAAGAGGGAAGCAGATATTTACTAAACAATGAAATAATAAAAACATGTTCATGAAACAATGAAACAAAATAAAAACCACAGGAAGTAGAACATAGTAGAAACAGTGTGAAAAAGGAAAAACAATCTATGGATGTAACAAAATAAAACAACAGGAATAGCAATATACACTATATATTAATTACGCTAATTAAAATCGATAAACATTTCTTCATATGAACTGGGGATAGGCTAAACGTGTAAAACAAAGTTAGTTTTGTGTCTGTAACTCAAACGGTTCAGAAAATACAGCCTAATAGTTAATTAACTGAATATATGTTAATTAGCATACTAAAATCATCAAACATTTTATCAGATGACCTGGGGATAGCCTAAACATATACCACAAAGTTGGTTTTGTGTCTGTAGTTGGACTGGAACCAAAAATCTCTTCTGGCATTTTGGCTCAGACCGGCCCACCATAATTGGTCGGACATTACCCCCAGTACACCATCCTTGCAGTCCCATTAAATAGACATACTTTACTATCCCCCCAAACCACCACAAGCTGAGTAGTCAGTGCCATGGACAAGTGTACCCACATGCTCTTGACTGACTCCCTGGTGTTCAGAGGTGGCAGTGGACTAGGGCCTACACAATCTCCACACTCAAGTAGAAAGGTCAAAGAAAAGGCTCTGCTAGACGTCAACGTATCATTTCAATATTTTTTATAAAATGTTAGTATATACATAAAGTATACCGTACAAGTAAGTCAAATTATGTCGGTGGTCTCCATACCAAATGGACAGCAAAGATCTCCTCCAACAATGCAACCTTTAAAAGAGTGAGGGGAAGACAGAGAGAAAGATGCAAATGATAATTGGTTGAGTATTTTTATTTATTTAATGGCAGTACTGGTATCTTTAATCTAGGACAATGTAAAGTAGTTGCGTGTATTGTGCCCGCTGAACACACTCAACAACAATGGCACCCTGAGAGTGAAAGAGAGAAAGAGAGAAGATGTTAAATCTGATAAATTATTGATTCAGATGCTAACAGTATCTTCTAGAAATTGTAAGCAGAGTTGCATAGAAGTGTCCTCATAAATATTTTGCATCGGGGCTACAGTACAGTACAGTAACTAGCTACATTTTATGTATTTACTTGCTTATTACTGGTGACAAACTTAGCTGTTATCAACCCATTGCTTTGCATAAACAAATTCAGTTAATTTAGACATTGTAATGAATAATTTGACATCTTCCTTATCTCATATGATTGACTTGTACATCAAAACTGTTAAAGTATTCTTCTGACCGTGGTCTAAATTTGCCACAGGAAAATTGAGATTTTCACATTAGGTGCACAATTTTAAAAAAGATCCTGCCGATTGTGACCAAACTATTTCAGTTTGTAGCTAATGTTGTCTAAAATTTGTCAGTTTTTATGTTTAAAATATGTGATTTGACTGTAGCGATAAAATGACAATAAACGTTGGAATTATCATTCTGAAATTAAAAGGATCCGGCTGGAAAGGGTTAACAAGAGCCAAAGTTGCGGCTGGAAAGGGTGAACAAGAGCCAAAGTTGCGGCTGGAAAGGGTGAACAAGAGTCAAAGTTGCGGCTGCATTAGGGGACCTGTGCTAGCTACAAAAGCAATGCCCAATAGTATATGCTGCGCTATTTGACATTGACTGAGTGACCACCAACAGTATTTTCACTTTATAATAGCGATGTGATTATATTACCAGCTGCATTTATTTATTTAATCATCGCCATCATTGCGACACACACAAACACACACTACCTCCTCCTGCTGTCCCCTCCTGTCAACTACTCTTGTCTAAATAAATGGACGTCGACTCAGGACTTCGTGAATCCAATTGACTTCAGTGAAAATCATACTGTAATGACAGACATTAAAGCCAGGTCCTTCTGCAGATAAACCCCGGGCCATGGCTTTTATACAGAACTTTCACACATTTCGCCATCTGACTATTCATCTGTTTGGAAATCCCCCGGGCCGGGTGCACCTCTTATCTTCTACCTCCCTGAATGCTCGTAATTTGTGACAGTAATTCACGACATCCTCCTGGTTCATACTTGGGTCATGTCCATCACTGTCCACAAAGTAAATGTTACGTTAAGCTCATGGGCCACACTCAGGTCATCTCTTATCACAAAGTACGCTTTATGATCAGCTCATGGGCCACACTCAGGTCATCTCTTAGCACAGAGTACGCTTTAGGATCAGCTCATGGGCCACACTCAGGTCATCTCTTAGCACAGAGCACGCTTTATGATCAGCTCATGGGCCACACTCTGGTCATCTTTTAACACAAAGTACACTTTATGATCAGCTCATGGGCCACACTCTGGTCATCTCTTAACACAAAGTATGCTTTATGATCAGCTCATGGGCCACACTCAGGACACCCCACTAGTGGATACAAAGGCAGTAAACTTTAGAAACGCCACTCTCTGGGCACATGGTTATTGCTTGCACAAGACAGTCTCTTAACATAAAGTACATACATTATAATGGACATAGAAATCGTCTGTATGTGTAATCCGTCCTGTCCCAAAAGTCATTTTCTGTGTGTGGATTCCACATGAATATGTATATAATAAAACTATGTGATTATATATTGCACATTAATATTATTACAAGCATAAGATTATATATGCATTTTATAGAAAAATCCCCCACACTCCCTGTGAGTCTCTCCCTGTTAATCATGAAACTACTCCATGCTTACAGCTTCAACTACTCTGCTCCTGCTCACTCTGCCTCATCGGCTTCCTTGTCGTGTGCCTGCTCCATCCGCCTCTAGAGTTTTACCTCTTTTGGCCGGCAACGTCTCTGTACCCCCTTGCCCTAGCGCTTCTGTGAGTCCATTTCGGCACCCTCGCCATCAGATTTTGGCTCTGAGCCACCGCATCTGACACGAGAAACAGTTGACAGTAGGGGAGGGGTGTAGCCTAGTGAGAGATGTGAATGGGCCAACCCAGTGTCAGTATGGAAAATGAACTAATGGGCTGCTCTCTCTGCTTAATCGGCCAGTCAATTGTAAAACTTTTTTTTTTTCAAATTATAACGCCCCAAAATTGCCTCCGCCCACCTGGCAAGTATGCCAGATTACCAGTCCTGGCCTGTTCAAAAGATATGGCCTAATAGTCGATTAACGCTAGGAAGCATACATAAAATCGTTTAATGTTTCATTATTTGACAGGGATAGCTAAACTGGTAAAACAAAGTTGGTTTCTTGTCTGGAGCTCGAACGGTTTCAAAGATATAGCCTAATAGTAAATTTACGCTAACTACGCAATTTAACATGGGTACAAAACTTAATACGATGTACGGTACTGGAGAAAAGGTACAAGGTAGGCTGGTCGTTATGTACATGTGGCAGAGTTAAGGCAGTGGGATACATGAGAAATGGTAATTAAGTAAATAACAGTGTGGTCCTGGGCGTGTTTGTGTGTGTGTGTGTGTGTGTGTGTGTGTGTGTGTGTGTGTGTGTGCATGTCGTGTCATTGCAAAAGTGTGCAGTAGTGTAAGAGGGTGAGTGCTGACAGTTTGGAGAGCCATTGTAATGATTTAGCGGTCTCATCGATCTCATTCAGCGGTCTCATTGGTCTCATTCAAGGGACCCATCTGTCTCATTCAGTGGTCCTGTCTGTCTCCTTCAGCCGTCCGATCGGTCTCCTTCAGCGGTCCTGTCGGCCTCCTTCAGCGCTCCCATCGGTCTCCTTCAGCGGTCCCGTCGGTCTCATTCAGCGGTCGCATCGGTCTCATTAAGGGGACCCATCGGTCTCATTCAGCGGTCCCATCCGGCTTATTCAGCAGTCCCATCGGTCTCCTTCAGCGGACCCGTCGGTCTCATTCAGCGGTCCCATCGGTCTCCTTCAGTGGTCCCATCGGTCTCCTTCAGCTGTCCCATCGGTCTCATTCAGGGTCCCATCAGTCTCATTCAGCGGTCCCATCGGTCTCATTCAGCGGTCCCATCAGACTTGGTGCATTGGTACCGCTTGCTGTGGAGTAGCCGAGAAGAAAGTCGTAAGTAGAACCCTGGCTGGACTGTCCTCCAACACCATCCTGTGTAGATGTCCCAGATGGCAGCTAAGGGAATGTTAGAGACACAGCCTGTCTGTGGGTCCAAATAACAGATTTGAAGGTAAAACATGAAGTAATATGGATCATTCTTAAAGGAGTGAAGAGGAGGAGAAGGTGTCCCACCCTCTAGGTCTATTAGGAGGCTTGGTACTGGCACAACCCACAACCTCCACCCTGGAGAACAGTCAACTAGCTTAGTCCTGCATCAGAAAGACGAATCATTCACACAGCTCACGAACCCCACCCCGGAGCTGCATCACAAGGCCCACTCATTCAGACACAGCCACACCAGACCAGACCAGGATTCCGAACAATTCAGACACTCCTCATCTGTGCTTCCCCCAGTGCTGCTGCCAGACAGGCCAGGCAAGGGAGGAGATCTCTCCAGCACACGCGCACGCATTCGCTCTAAATCTCACACTCACACACACACACACACACACACACACAAACACACACACACACACACAAACACACACTCAACTCAACACAACACAAACAAAAACACAGGCACTCTTTGTATGGATGGAATTTTTTGGGATCAAAGTGTATATCTCTTTAATTCCTAACCTTAACCCAAAACTTCAATATGACCTAAAATATTTTGCTGTACATGTGAGCACTTCTAGTTCTGTAGTACAGTACAGGGTAAAACAGACAACCCACTTCACAGACTCCATTGAAGGGAACACACATCTAGGTGGACAACAGGCTCGGGCCATTCCTGACTGCCTTCCAGTTCTCTTTCTCATGCTTGTACACCCCGGACCTGTGCGCAAAGCCTAGCAATGTTTATTCCCGGTAAACACACACAGCTGTCAGTGTCCAGCGAACAATGCTGGCAGGCTCAATTGTACATGTGCACACTGAAGATCCTATTCTCAGAGACGAGCTGACTCAACCGCATATAGTGTGACATCCTATCCACACTATCTCACAGAGAGGGAGAATTGCAGTGCCTTGCGAGGGTTAAAACTCCTAAACAATTATCACATTTTACTGAATCACAAATGGTCTACTGGAATGAATTTCTGCCAGGTATATTATTTTAAAACACTGTCACTCAAAATCGGATATTCTAAATGAGGAATTGGTTTGACATTGGGAAATATATGTAAAAATAACTTAAATTTGTTGTTTGCAGAAGTCTTCAACCCCTGTGCTGTGGAAGCTCCCAGTTTACACAGATGAAAGATATGGCCTAAAGGAGGAAACAGTTACCTTAACATTGACCTACACCAGTGAACCTTTTAATACGCCGACATATTTTCTGGATAAAAAACCTATGTCGGAGGATCCGGCTGTGAATCAGAAGGAAATTGAAGAGCATTCTTTAAAAGTTAGTGACAAATCAAAATGCATAGATTAGGTACAAAATAATTTACAAGTGCCATGATTTCACAGTAAACAGAGTTGCATCAATATTTAGGAAGTGGTAGCTGCGTCCCACCAACCAGGGATTGCCAAGAAAAGGCTGACCCTGAAAAATCATCACTCAAACCACAAGGAGCCTTTTTGAAGTATCTGCAGAGTTCCCTGGCTGGAATAGATAGTGGAGTAATATTGGACTAATCCCTCTTAAAGTGCTCTTTATAAAATTATCCTTTATTGGATGTTAGCTAAATATAAGCTTTGCTCAATAAGTACCATTTCAAAGCATGAGAGTGACCTAGATGGTTTTGTGTTCTAATGAGACCAAGAGCCTTTTAGCCAAACCCCAAAGTGCCAATGTCCCAAGACACACCATCCATATAGAGATGTAAGGTGGTGGCAGCATCATGCTATGGGGATGCTTCTAATCAGCAACTGGGTGTCTTGCTAAAGTTTTAAGGATGAATTAATGAAGCAAAACAGAAGGAAATACAAAAAGAAAACCTGCTTCAATCCCTTAAAAAAACTGAAGCTTGGGAGGAACTTCACATTCCAGTGAGACAATGATCCCAATGATTTAGCACAAGGCTAAAGCCATATTTGAGTAGAAAAATGTGGATGCCCCCAGTCAAAGCCTTAATTTGAATCCCAATGAGAATCTGTGGCACATTTTCCCACATGAAACTAAATTATTCTTTAAATTATTTATTTTAAGTGTCAGTGTTTTAAAATAAAATATATAGCAGAATATATAGCAGAACAAAATGGCAACTTCTTTTCAATAAAACTTTAATCATTATGAACGGTCATATTCAGCTCAATGCTGTGTCATATGCGCCTAGAAATGTTCTGTTTGTAAACACTCAACAGGATATGTAAACCAACAATCCAGGACCTTGTACATAAAAATAATAATGCCAGATTAATAAAGGATCAGACAGAAAACAGTTTGATATGAAAAATTCATTATCAAAATGTATTTTCACAGAACGCAAATTTCAATTTCAAAATGTCCCCCTTTTGCCATTGTGGTTTCCTTTAGACACAGTAAACATGGTATTAGTCTTAATATCCCCCAACTGTAGGGGGTTTCTGTCTACCAGGTAGGAAAGCTTGCTACGTAACAGACTGTGAAAACAGACTTTATTTTAACTGCTATGGTGACATTGGTGTCCACTGCTCAGAGCAAGACAAGGTAAAAACCAAAAGATACTTACTCTATAGTGAGGACACTTTTATAGGAAACTTTATTGTAGGCTGAAAGGGAATTCAAGTTGTAATGCCGATGATGATGAAAAGTGAGTGTTTCATTACATGGCTAGGACAGAGGGATTTTGGTGCTGTGCCACATTTGATTTCTAAATGTGACATTATCATAATGATGATGGAGGTGAAAGGTCATAGCCTAGGCTTTCGCTCCATTGCCCAGTACTGTGATAAGGAGCATGCTGTGGACATCAGAGAAACGTATGTTTGGCAAGAGTATGAAATCTTCATTCTCCACTACCCAATGAATCATAAAACTAGATACCAAGACTTTACTGGGCCATGAACCTCTTAACAAACACCAATGTGTTCTCTCCGACACACACTGACACGCACACACACACACACACACACACACACTCAGGCCCTCAGCTCTCATTCAACAGTCCTTTATTTTTCTTGACGGCCATTTCACAAGGAGAGCAGACAGACGGTTTTGCCATCCCTGCACTTAAAATAGCCCAGGGCGCACTGGGGTCGGATGGTTTTGAAATCCTGGACCAAAGCTGCCAGAACCGAGGGTCTGGAAGGCCAAGTGGAAGTCAACGAGAGGTCAGAGGACTGGTACCTCAGGGAGGTCTGGAACACAGTACTCCGGTTCCAAATGGCCTCCAGTTCCCTACGCAGGTGGTGCGCTACTTTTGACTGGAGCTTAGGTCAGAAGTGATGCGCGATGTAGTGGACAGTGCGCCGTTCGGGATACACCGGGAGACAGGATAGGGGGGCGGGGTTAAATAATCAGATGGCGGGAGGTGAACGAGTGGAGAAGGCTAAGAGAACACCTGTGTCTTTTACCCTCAGGAAACACGAGGAGTGCACTCGAATGTCCTCCACAAGACAAAACATATGACCCAGCTGAGAAAAGCACATGGCGGTTGGTGGTCTGAAAATAGGGGGGGAGGGCGCAAATTGGGAGGGCATTTGCTGAGGGTGTGATATAGGTTGCTTCTGCTTAGGGATAAGATCAGGAACAGATGGACAGATCAGGAACACTGAACAACCTGTACCCACCGTCATGTGTACTAGCAAGCTACGCTAACGCCGAAAAATACGTGTTTGCCTGCTGCTGGAAGCAGCAAGGCCTCCCATTCACCTTCCACTGTCTGTGATGAGCTAGGATGCTTTGTGTGAAATATCGCACCTCATTTGCATAGGTAGTACCGGCTCAGATTACGCAGCCTATCAGGATGAATAATCGGTTTTGCTCCGCCTCAGCGAGAAGAAGACAACACGTGGTGTATGACAAATTATGCGGAACATTAAGGGGAATCTTAAAGCTAAAGTTAAAATGCAGGCCCCTGAATGGTGACTGTGTTATTCAGTGGACATAAGGCAGATTAGCTCTCTGTCGTCAGTTACATTGGATAGTGCCAATTCTGTGGGTTCATGTTAATTTTAGAGTTATGAGAAAAGTAAAATGTTACAGTATGACCCTCTTAATTTGATCCATACTATATTTAGAAAGCACACAAGTGAGTACTTCTCAGCAATTTATTTAAAAAAATGTACCCAAAAGGAAAGTCTGAGACTTTTCTAGAACTATGCAGTACCGCAGGCATACTCAGTTGGGAAGATGTGCTTTTGGCTATTACCCACCCCACTCATGGAAATGCCTTGCAATGTTAGGCTTGATGCTCTGGGGTCCATATGGAATTTTTTATGTTTATTAAATTATATTTTTATTGTTCCCTGTGATTGCCTTTCTTGATGTATGTGTATTTCAATATATATTTCATTATGTATTTTATATATATTTTTTTATTCTTGTAATACAAGGCACAACAAAAAGAGGCCTAAGTCTCAGTTTGATATACCCATATAAATGAACGTAAAAGTAAAACATATATTAAAAAAGCATTTCTTCTGGTTATTGACATTTAGGTGAAAATCTTTTTTATTTTTACATTTCTACTGAGTGCTCAAGGGTGTCCCGAATAAGTATAATTCCTAATCAAACACTTCACTTCTTCCTTGCCAGGGACCTGGTATGGGTATTGATTGGTCAGAAAGTAGGCCAATAGCAGCTCTAGACATGCAGTCTCCTAATGATTTAACCACATCAGCTTCTTCCCCTCCATTCCCTCCTCAGGGCAGCAGTTAGAAATGAATGAGTCACGGTAGAACGCAACAAAAAGAACCATTCACTCAGCAAAACCAGATCAACTCTGGCCCAGCAGTTTCTTAAACCCGCCCCTCCATTCCTCCTTCCCCCCATCTCTAAGCCAAACCAGCTCAACAGAATGCTATGGCTGTGGTAAGAACAGGCCAAGCCAATCCGGCACTCTCTGGTTGCCTGACTATTCTCCGCCCTCACCATGTTGGCGTCTATTCCCAAACGAACCACCACAGAGACAAAACTCCCCTGGAGTCTGTGAACCACATCAGAGAAATGTCTGTTATGGCGTCCAGGCATGAGAGAAACATACCAGGTCCATTACACAATTATATTTTAATTTGTCCCAGTCCATAATTCCTTCCTGTTCCTTCCAACATAGCCAGAGCTTTGTTTCCACATGCTGCCCTCGCCAAGATCCTGGTGATCCCACATTGGACATCCATCCCAAGACACAGGCAGATTCTGTGGTGAATCAGCAGTTTTGGACAATTGCGACAGTTGCTCAATGCCAAAAACTACATGTCACGAATTTCACAAAGCTGGAATTTATGGTAGGGTTGCCATTTGTGAACCGCTCGTATCCAAGGCCAATGCACGAAGACGCATCATTTTGTGCAAGGAGCATAATTCCTCGACCCCTGAATAACGGACGTAAAATGGTGTGACAAGTCATCTTTCACTTTCCAAAACAGGTTTTTGTTTGGAGAAAGCCAAAAGGGTCCTTTTAGCCAATTAATGTCTGCTGCTAACTGTTAAACATGGTGGGGGATCCATAAAGTTATGGGCAGCCATATTGAGGAATTATTGGGTCTGATAAATGCTCTGCGTGGTCATAAAACTGGCATTTCACAAGACCAGATGAACCCTATGGTGCAAACACGGTTCCCTCGTGATTTTCCAGTATTCCTGGATTACAATGCCAGCAAACCCATCGCTAAACAAATTCAAGAGGGCTTTTATGAACATCAGGATGATGTCAAACGTCTTACGTGGCCTCTTCGATCACCAGATCTGAACATCATTGAACTTTCACGGAGCATTCTGGAGTGCAGAGTGCAAGGTAGCTTTGTAATGGTGCAATATACAGGACTTGTACAACAGCATTCCAAGAAAGATTGGAGCTGTTCTGAAGGCAACGGATGTCCCTACTCTGTATTAAGTCATTATTAATATATTGCCAGGTGTTTACATTCTTTTGTCCACTGCCTGTAAGTATGACTATGATATGCAGGGATTAGGATAAGTCTTTGTTGACCAGTTGACAGTTCTTTCAATCAGTTGGTTGGTTGACATGTCGAAATGTTTATTATATCACACAATCACTACAGGATTGTATGCACTGAGCTTTAAAATGCATCATTATTACTAGGGGTCAGAGGTAAGGAACCAACTATTCTGATCCTGAAGTTATGGTACTGAAGTTGATATCTGTCACATGCACACTCTCAATTGCTGCCAGAAACATGAGATCACTATTTTAATAACAGACACATTTTGCTACTCAATCATGATAAACAGCAAATATTTTCTAAGGAAATCATGTAAATTCTCCTGAGGCTGCTGCCTTTACTAGTAGCATTTGTGCAGGCCATTGCTTAACCCCAGTACCTCCTTGGGGAACTACAGACATTTCACACAATCATGACCCCAAAATGGTACACCTAAATAAATGAGCGAAGGGATTAGGAGTAGTTGACTAACTGAATCAGATGGGTCAGTTGAGGTGCACAAGAAATATGTCAGTGGTTCGGCGGTCCCTGAAGAGGGTTGGGAAACCCTGGGCAATAGTACCAGTTAGGTGGTGCAGAAGTGAGGAAACCCATTACAGTCCAGTTGCCTGTGATGGCAGCTGAATGAGTTGGACCTTCGCAGGGTGTGTTAAATTATATTGAACACATATGGCTTTGAAAACCTCAGTGTGGCTCTAGGGGAAAATAAACCCCAGGGAATCAGTGAGGAGTGTGTTTGTGTAATAGCATAGTTAATATGGAAAGTATTAAAAACATGGACAATTCTGTGAAGTTAAGACATTTGGCCTTCCCTCACAAACAAAACATTTTTAGCTTCGGGATTCCGGTTAGAGTTCAAATAACTGTGAGGGGTACAAATCGATTTAATGAGTAAATGACTAGTTTGGATTTAGGGTCAGGCTTTAAGGTTAGAGTAAGGCTTAGCAAACATCTTTTTTATAGTATTCTATTATTGGTCATTACCAGTATAGTGATACCAATATTAGGTGTTTTTTGTGCGTGAAAATGTGTCTCTGAAGATGAGGTGTTTATATTACTTATTTATTAACTTGGAGCTGCAATCCAACCTGACATACCTGCCAACCGAGAAAAGCCTGCACGTCTTAAGGTAGCAGCTGTTAATTAATGAGATGTATCCAACTAGGCAAACAATATATTAAATACAGTCACCTCGAAAATTATTGCCAACCTTGATGAAAATGTGCAGAAAAGGCTGTATAAAATGATCAACACATGTTACAAGTAATATAAACATTTTCAAACATGAAATATACAGGACTTTTATAAATTATACATTTATTTCACTGATAATTTTTTTATTTGACCTTTGCAACAAAATAAAATGAGATCTATCATTTTGTGCTGGATGTGTAATATGTGGATATGCAGAACCACTTTAATACCTCAGACAGCCATAAAATTCCAAGTTTGAATGTGAGTGGTTTTAATGAGGGCCACATAACCTCACAAACATAAAATAATACACAAGTTTTGGCTCAACAGCATCTCTTCTACAACCAGCCGCCAAAAATCCAAAGATACACGTTTAACTACTGAGCCATTTGTGAGAATTTCATTAAAGATCCAGCATCATACAAATTTCAACTATTTATTCTTTGCCTTCTGAACCATTTTCCTTACTGGGGCTGAGAACAAGACACACATCTGTAGTCTACCAGGCAGTTCCAGTGACCACTGTTTCAATGGTTTTGATCTTTTAAGTCACTGCCCTGCTAGTAGTAGGGTTACATTTTTATACCCCAGTAACACAAGAATCCATGAAAGACCAAAATACTGTAAATTCAATGAAATTGTTTGATTTAATTTTTAAGAATTAAACACCTGTTTAAGAATGAACATTACTAAATATTTTCCCTTACCAATTGTTTCAGTATAAAATAATGTTTTGCTGTGTTGTTTATTTTAAAAAGGCTTTTTTTTTTTATAAAGGTTTGCATTTATTTTTGAGGTTGCTACATAATGGCCTTCATCCTACAAAATGATCTTTATCCATGTTGATCCTCATAATGTGTAGTTCCTGTAATAACTGCTAGTAATGTAATAACTGCATTTTTTATGTGATACAACAACAATTTATTTAAATTGCTAAGCAAAAAAATAAAAAATATTTTCTGCAAGAGCTAATAATATATTGGATTATTACCTGGTTATTACAATATTAATTGGGTAAAATAAACATAAATTTATCAATTTGTACAGTTAAAAAAATAATTTACTACAAATCACTATATTTTAGTTTAGTTTATTGGTCATCAAGTGTTACAATTCCTTAACACTTGTTACACTAGGTTTGTGTATGAAAAAGCTGTTCAGACTACACCAAAGCAGTCTTCTGAATCTTAACCATAACAAGCAACTTAGGCCCCCACATGTACACACACCAATTTGAGGGAGCGCACAAGTCTGAAGAAACTTGGATAATTCATCTGTTGTATTCCTTCGTGGTTAGACTTATCACCAAACCAGGATCTCCACCAAACACTTTATGCAGTTTTGGCTATTTGAGAACCAAATAACACATCAAATTTTATTGTCATACATATTTTGAAATCTACGCCTTTCAAGATGCTGTGTTCTGTTTTTCAAATAGATAAAGTACACAATATAATTATCTTTAAAACAAGCATTTTTTTATCATTCTTTTTTCTTAACCAAACTGACACTATTATAACACAAATTCAGAACTCAATGTAAAATTCGGAATAATAAAATATTTAACATGTAAACCTGGGTAACATTTTCATCTGCAAATGTTATGAAAATACAATCATGTTTATGTATTTTGGGTAAAGAACCAAGCATTCTCAACAGTTACAACATTGGACAAAATTGAGATAAATTGTGAGTGATTAACTGAAATCATCAATGGAAAATAACTTGGATTTCCAAATAAAAAACAGAGCTCGAAGGAACAAAAATGTTATCATCATCTGACAAAAAATATATTCTGACTATTATATCAATATAGCAGCCTACACCTAAAAATGAAAATCAGAGAGATGTCCATTTATATCCCAATTGCTTGTGAGACATGAACATAATCCAAAATTGTTTATATAAAAACTTGAACTGACTAGTCCACCATGACTTTTTCAATAGAAAGGGTAGGATTTCACAATACAAAAATGCATTAGCAAGTTCAGTTTTATTGATCTATCATACTTGGTTTATTTATAGTCCAACTTCATGTAATTCTATATCTTTATGAGTATATTTCTCATGGAGGCTGCTGTGGTTTGACAGGTTTTATCTACGCGATTTATTTTTAAACTCTGACCTTATTAGAGAAAAATCTGCTCTCATTATAGCCATATTAAACCTGAGAAAAGGTTGTAGGGGCTTATTTTAGTTGTTTCATCATCTAGATACAATCCATTGCATTATTCCTAATAAAATGAATCCATTAATTTAATTATTCTGAACTTAAAAGCCTGTTTACATTTCCTCCGTGCTAACACTGAATCATTATCTCGAGAAAGTATGTAAGGGCACAGAATGAGTCATTAAAGATGTAGTCTGGGGCTTTTTCCAAATAAACCTGCTGTTTTGGGCTGGATGTATATGATGTTTAGATTTGCATTATCAAAGGAGAAATACAATCATAACAAGCTTAGCCATAAAATGTAAGTTTTGAAGTGAAAGGAACATGGGGAACATAGCAAAACATACATTACATGATGGAACACCATATTCGAAGACACGCTTTGACTTGTCCATGACACTTTTACAACCAGTGGCAAAAAATGAATAAATATATATATATAAAACACTACTTTTGCATGGATTCACATCCGTAACAAAAAATGTGACATTCAAACATATTACTTAACTGAGAATGTAATCTCTCTCAAGTAAACAAAAGGGTGCAGCCAAGATCTCTTTTGTAAGAGCCTATTAATATTTTACCGTAAGACATATAAGATTGACAGACCTTAGCCAAAGTTTCTGTTTTCCAAAAAATGCCTGTCCATTTCCGTCATATCCATAACGCAAGGATTGTTGTTCTGCTAACATGAAGTGGGATTTTTTATAATTTTGTATGTACACTTTCAATAGGGTTTATTTGTAGGGTTCCACAACTATATACAAATGGTTGATTTAGCCTTGATAAGTATTTTCTCTGAGGTCATTTCTTTCAGGTTTTGTGTGCACGTCACATCCTTAACACTGAAATTGACCTCAAGTTTCTTCTCAATCTCTTCCCTGGAAGACTTCGTGTGTGTGTTTTCAGGAGTCAAGTTTAGCATAGTCATCAGAACAGCTTTTCAATAGATAAACCTCTGGTAACCAACACTTCCATAACAAAGAGTCTAGGTATTATGGAAGCATAATGCTTGATAGCCAATGAATACAACTTCAATACAGAGATTTGGGATTATTATTGCATTATCAGTTCTCTTTTTTTTTTTAACCAGTTAACTCGTCAGTAATGTTATAAATGATTACATAATTATTTTCGATTACGTTAAATATGCAAACTTATTGCATTAATAGCACATATTAAATGATCTGTAAGTAACAATATTATTTTCTACAGTGCTCTATACAATCAGTTTGGAATTTTGCCTAATGGTTAAACATTTTCATTCAAACTCAGCACATTAATGCTTTTCCCAGTGTTCAATCAATTTTTTATAACTAAATGATCACTAACAGCTACACGTTCTTCATGGCAAATATTCTTAATGCACACACACAGACAAGGACCTTGTCACTGCAAAGAAACAGACAGGGGCCTTCTCAGTACAAACACTCAGACAGGGGCTTTCTCACTGCGAACACAGACCGGGACCATCTCACTGCACACACACATACAGGGGCTTTCTCACTGCCTTCTCACCTCAAACATTCAAATGGGGCCATCTCACTGCAAACACACGGACAAGG